>JBBPBX010011206.1:36675-53180 GCA_038048925.1 Garcialebias charrua | reverse complement strand
TCAAACATGACAAGCAGCAGTTAGACATGCCTTCCAGGCTCATGGCGCACGCGCAGGCCTAGAGGGCGTGTCTGCCAAACGAATGGATCATGACGACGGTGTGTCATGGGCTCAAGCTGTAGTTCGTCAAAGGACCGTCCCCCTTCACGGGGGTGCTGCAATCAAATATTAACCCAGCACGCGCACACGTACTGAGGAAGGAAGTAATAATGACGGTACAGAAAGGAGTAATAAGTTTGGTCCCGAAACACAAACTACGCTCCGGTCACTACAGCAAGTACTTCCTGGTGCCCAAAAGAGATCAATCCCTGAGGCCGATCCTGGATCTCAGGACCCTGAACAAGAGAATAAGAACTTTCAAGTTTAGGATGCTTACACTGCGGCAGGTCCTCCAGTCTGTGAGACCTGGAGACTACGCCTGTACAATGGATTTGAAGGACGCCTATTTCCATGTGGGCGTGTGAAGAAGGCACAAGAAATTCCTCCGGTTTGCTTTCGAAGGAAAGGCTTACGAATTCAAAGCCTTACCCTTCGGTTTGAAGACTGCTCCTCGTACATTTACTAAATGTCTGGACGTAGCCCTGACCCATCTTAGGAATCAAGGAGTCATAATTATGAACTACCTGGATGACCTCCTGATTCTGGCCGAAAGCAGAATACAGGCCTAGTCACACTCCTGTAGGGTGATTTCTCACCTGGAGTCTCTCGGTTTTGTCATAAACCTACAAAAGAGTAACCTGATCCCATCACGGTCTACCGTATTTCTGGGGGTACAAGTCGACACTATCAGGTACAGAGCATGGCTCTCAAAGGAACGTGTTTCCTCGATTCGCCATTGCCTTGCAAAGTTCAAACTGAATCAGCGAGTTCCTAACCCGCCTCTTGGCGGCAACCATACCCTGTGTGCCACACGCATTGCTGAAAATGCGGGTCCTATAAGTATGGCTAAACCAACAAACATGACCTGCCTTGCTTGGTCGAGCAGGAAAGGTTAGAATTGATTCAGAGTGCCTGAGGGCCCTGGAACCTTGGAGAAACTTGTCTGTTTTCACGGAAGGGGTCCCAATAGGTAGGTGTCATCCCGTGTGGTCAACAATATGGATGCCTCGAAAACAAGATGGGAGGCAGTCTGCAGAAATCAGAATGCCTGAGGCCGTTGGAAAGAACAGGAAGTGAGATTACACATCGGCCTGACGCAGAGGATGCTCAAGTGGTGTGCTCCAAGAATATAGTCGCTCAGGGCGACTCATGTTCCGAGTGAACTGAATTATGGAGCGGATACCCTCTCGAGAGGGCCTCTTTTGGCGTCAGAATGGAGACTGAACCCACGAGTCGTGGAGCAGGTCTGGTCACGATTTAGGAGAGCCTCGGTGGACTTGTTCAAATGCAGAGCTAGCTCACAATGTGACCTCTACTTCTCTTTGAAGGAAACAGACGCACCGTTGGGAACGGATGCTTTGGCCCATGATTGGCCAGCAGGGGTGCTGTACTATGCTTTTCCACCTGTCCCTTTGATCCAGGTGACACTGGAACGTGTACGTAAGGGAGCCCTCTCCCTGATAGCCCCCAGGTGGCCGCAGAAACCGTGGTTCCCGGAACTGATCTCAATGTTGTCAGGGATACCATGGCAGTTGCCTTCTTACAGGGACCTGCTGACTCAGGCACGTGGGCAGCTTCTACACCCACGTCCGGAGCTGTGGCAACTTTCACCCTGGCCATTGAAGGGAACTGGCTGAGGGCCTAATGCCGGTTACCCACTGCACAACTCGAAACGCGCCTGCCGTCCCCTTTTGGCCGCTGGTCACGGTCCCACTGAACCACTGAACACCGTCTGATGACGTACACTAGGGGGTAGCAGAGGGAGGGGTCTCTGGCTTGTTTTCCGGGTTCAGTTGTTGTTTTAACTGCACCTCCGACGGTCTTCGATGAGATTAAAACTTTTTTTTATGTTTGGGGTGATCTACACTGGAGAGGACAGCAGCCTGTCAGCAGCAACTGTAAAAATGCCACGTTTCTTACCGGAGTTTGGTTCCAATTCCTGGAGGCTCGATCCGGTGAGTTTAAAAAGTCCGAAAAAAGTCCCGTTGTGGTTGTGTAATCAGATAGCGAGGCTCTCCCGACTGTTTGCCGGATGCGTCGAGCCGCCAGAGATCAACATTTGGGACGTCGGCGGCTCGACGGCGACGCGCGCGTGCGTGTGCAGGCTGCCCCCGCGCCGCTTCGATCACTTGAATCGCGCCGCTTCCTTGTTCGCCGTGACTCCACGCGTCTCCTCCATAGACTTTGAATGTAAACCGGCCGCTTCGGCCGCTCGACAAAGGGGGCAGTGGGTACTAGGCATAAGGCTTGACTGTTTTTTTCCAAAAAAACAAAAACAACAACAACATACACAGGGGAGACCCTTGGTGTTTATGTTTACTTGGGAGATGTTCTGTGGAAGGGTTCCCCTCTCCTCTAACAGGTCTCCAACATCAATTTCCTTCATATTCCTCGGACCAAATTGAGGACCATGGGAGACCGAGCATTCTGTGTGGCTGCCCCCCGCCTGTGGAACTCCCTCCCTGATGACCTGAGAGCTCCACAGTCACTGGTTGACTTTAAAAGCAGCATAAAGACTTTTCTTTTTAAGCAAGCCTATTCTGCCTCCACATGATTTTATCTTTGATCTTAGCTGATATCATTATTGATTTTACTTGATTTTATCACTTGTTTTATTTTATTTATTTTTTAAGCAAGCCTAATCTGCATCCACATGATTTTATCTTTGATCTTAGTCGATATTATTATTGATTTTATTTGATTTTATCACTTGTTTTATTTTGATCTTTGCTTTGTTACACTTTGTAGCACTTTGAGATTTTTATTAATGAAAAGTGCATTATAAATTGAATTCATTATTATTATTGTCTCCAACATCAGGATGGGCCCCCTCTGACAGTCCTAGTAAGTTGTCTGTTCAGGGAGCAGATAAGTGACTTGTACGTGCCCCTTGTGTGTATGAAAATTTTGCCCCTGTGGGACCTGGAAGGTCACCCTGTGTTTGAACTGGGTCCTTTACCTACACATTGCCATCTGGTTTGCCAGTGGCTTAAGGGGTCTCTTTGCTCTTTTCCTCCTACCTCTCAAATTCCCAGGGAAGAAGGAGATGGTGGGCAATCACATTGGCGGAGCACGTTTGTGCTGCCTCTAGCTGGTGTTTCATCAATATGTCCAGTGGTAACATCAGGTTGATGTTTCTACATGTGGCGTTTTCTTCTCAGACTGTGCCCTCTACATACCTTGTAGAGAGCGGCTAGGAAATGCCTGTCGTATTAAGGCAGATGTTCTCACAAGCATGCATTTTACTGAGCATTTCAAGGGCGTGAATGAATTACGTTCCCATAGCAATATGTTGCACAGAGTGACTGACTGATTAGGGAACTGAAAGTTATGCACCACAACTCATGTTCCCTGAAGGAAGGGAACGAGGTGCAAAATAGTTGACCCTTTCAATGCTGAAAGCTCGGTGAAGTGCGCTTGGAGAAAGTAGGATGGGCGTCCGTGTCTTAAATACCCAGAGGGTGGGGACTCTGGCGTGACGCTGACGCCCCGGCCATAAAGGTGTGAATGAATTCCTTCAGCTAATCGTGCGGGGGTGCAATTTCCCATAGCAATATGTTGCACCTCGTTCCCTTCCTTCAGGGAACATGAGTTATGGTGCATAACTTTCAGTTTTTGCCCAGTTTCTAAAAACTAAAATAATAAACTATGCATTCTTATGTAATTTTTAATTGTAGAAAAATTACCTATCCTACTTTGAAGACATAAAGCATAAAGTGAAACTGAGTATGTTTTACTCCTTGTAATGTCTCTAATATTAATATATTTGCTAAATTAATTACAGGAAAACTGCTAAAACTAGCCCTTTTAGTTGTTGTTTTAACAACCAATAAAATTCAGTTTTATGTCAGTTGTGGTCAAAGCCTGAAAGAGCCGCTGCAGAGGGACCAAAGAGCCGCATGTGGCTCCAGAGCCGCAGGTTGCAGACCCCTGAGTCAGATCATCTGCACCATTTTGGCATGACTGCCTCAGAGGAGTTGACAGGGTAGAGGGTGGGCCCCAGAAACCATTTTATCACCAGCAAACTTATTATATATTTTTTCCCACTATGAGAGTGTGGAATTTGTGGCGAGCCAGGTTGTTTGTTGCTCCTCAGACTGAAGAAGTCCTTCGGATGAAGGACAAAATGTTTCAGCAAAAAAAAAAAAAAGAAAGAAAGAAACCGTCCAGATGACCTGACTGAACATTATTGTCTTAGCATATTCACTATGGCTTTTCTTTTATGATTCCATGCTCTCTATCTGCCATGCTACACAAGGCGGAATACCAAAATCTTCTTTTGCTGCAGTTATTTTCTGTATTGGTAATTTTTCATCATGCAGCTCTAATACACTGTAGACTCTTGGTCTAAAATGATGATTACTCCGTATGAGTCATGAGCAGCATCAGACAGCTTAATCCATCACTGAGTTCAAGCAACCTCACTCTTCTCCTTGTTTCTGCAGGCTTTGATGAATCTGTGGCACTTCTTTTAGGGACCTCATAACTTTACAGCCTTTATTAGTAAACTCTTACAACAAAAGTTTATTCATTCCATTTCCCTTGAGTTGAGATACAGGTCGTGATGCCAAAACAGCAGCCTCGCTGGGTGCTCAAGCTATTCTAAAAATGAACAAACATATTGATCAAAACTACGTTTTATGGTTCATGAAAGATAATGCATTTCACCTCTTTATCGCGTTTAACGCTGTAGTCTAAAGGTTATGCAGTCTATCGACTTGTTTATTCAACTGTCTTGTGTAATAATCTTGCATTTATTGTTCTTTTAAATGCTCTTGAAACGGTTACAATAAAAAAAAAATTCTGCCTCACAATATAAACATTTTTTTCCTTTTTTAACACATAAACTAAGGCAATATAAAATAACCATATGAATAAAAATGAAATTTGCAAGGTATTTGTTTACCATTTAGAAAAAAATGTCATACATTTCTATGTTCTCACTTTGTATTTGGATTACCACCATTGGTTGGTTTTCTAATTATCTTTCCGATTGTAGGCAATGTGTTCAACATAATGGTACTTCTTCCAGTTATGTAACGGTTAAAAATGGTGTACCACAAGGCTCAGTCTTAGGACCAACCCTCTTTACAATCTACATAGGTAATGTAGGTCAGAGCATCCCTGATGCATCCTTACATTTCTATGCTGATGACACAGTTGTTTATTGTTGGGCTAAAACAGTTGCTAAGGTTTTCCAGCTTTTGCAATCCATTTTTGACATCATCCAGTCAGATTTGTTCCATCTCAAACTCGTCCTAAATGCTGATGAAACCAAAGGGATGCTTTTTTCAAGCAGATCTTCCTCTATTTTTTTCCTCAAATGGTGTCCCTATTGAGTTTGTTGATTCCTATAAATATTTGGGTATACTGGTTGATTCGCATCTCTCTTTTAAACTCCACGTGGAAAACCTAGTAAAGAAACTGAAAGTTAAACTGGGTTTCTTTTTCAGAAACAGATCATGTCTAACACTGAATGCTAGGAAACGCCTTGTATCTGTGACTTTCCTTCCCTCCATTGATTACGGTGACATTCTCTACATGAATGCTCCTACAAGCACCCTGCGGATGTTGGATGTTGTCTATCATGGTGCACTAAGATTCATAACTGGCTGTGATTATCGTACCCACCACTGCACCCTGTATTCACTGGTTAACTGGACATCATTAACCTCACGCAGACTCTTCCACTGGTACATTTTCATCTTTAAATCACTTCTTGGTCTACTGCCTTCATACATCTCCTCCTACATGTCTTTGCGTGAGTGCAGCTACAGCGTGCGCTCTCAGGCCATGATTACCTGCGGTGTTCCGTCAGTGAGGACTGAACTTGGCAAAAGGGCCTTCTCCTACTCTGCTCCTGCTTCATGGAATATCTTATGAAAAGATCTGAAGCTCTCGGCCTTGACTTCTCTAAATTGCTTTAAGAATCTGTTGGAATCCTGGCAAAAACCAATGCAGACATGTTCCTGTTTTTGATTTTCTACATCTACCTTATAATCTGTCTATGTTGCTACTTTGATATCTTTGTTTTAATTTGTTAAAAATATATGTATTTCTCTCTTACAGGTATGATTGTCTATTGTTGATTGTTCATGGAAATTCTACTGTTGCTGTTGTCATCATTCTTTAGTTTATAGACAGGTCCCGCTTGTAAATGAGTCCTCGAGGCTCAATGCCTAAATAAAGGTTGAATCAATTTTTTTTAACCAAAATCTAGTGATTTTATTGGCATACTAGTTTTTTTTTTACCTTCTTTTTCAGACATGTATGTAGTTCCCTTCAACCAAACAGCAAATCTTGTGGACAAAATACATCTTCAACAATATACAGAAAAAATCTCTTCATACAAATTTAGTTTTCATATGATAATGATGTACACGTTTTTTTTTTTTTACTGAATTTATTTTGACTCTCAAATACCAGTGTTGCTTGCTTGTTAACTTGATATTTAATTTAGTCGAGATGTTTCTGTTTCCACTGAGAAAATTCACCTTTGTTACTTCGATAGCTGTGTTTATCTCGCCATCAGCTGCTGCTGTCACTGTGCAGAATGTCAACAGGTCAGTTGTTGCACGGCTGCAAAGACAAAGGCTGAACACATTTCTGGCAGGCTCTGAAGATTTCAGCCATAACACGATTATTGTACACAAACACACACAAATATATGCATATACTGTATTTGCATTACCATCCTACATTTTTGCACCAAGATGTTGCTCTTATATAATACATTTTTATTATTGATTAAGCAATATACAAATATGTTGTGTCAATGCAACAAACAACGATGACTAGCGATGCTATATGGTCTAAAGAGAGTTAGATAAATGAAGGCATGTAAATAAACGTGCTTGAAAGTTGGAATAATTATTCATCCATCCATCCTCTTTACTTGCTTCTTCCTGTTTGCGTCGTGGGAGTCACTGGTGCCCATATCCAGCAGTCAATGTGCGAGAGTCTGGGTACACCCTGGACAGGACTCCAGTCCATCACAGGGACACATAGAGACAAATGAGACAAACAACCATTCACTCTCTCACTCACCTCTAGGGACAATTTAGAGTTACCAATCAACCTAACATGCATGTTTTTGGTCTGTGGGAGGAAACCGAAGTACCCGGGGGAAAAAAAACCATGCACGGAGAGAACATGCAAACTCCACCCAGGAAGGTCCCAATCAAAGATCTGATCCTGCGACCTTCTTACTGAGAAGCAATAGCTACACCAACTGAGCCACAGTGCCAACTTTGGAATATTTATAGCAAATTAATACCCCATACTATTGCCAAGAATGTTTTTATTACATCAGCTTATTAAAAAAAATCTCCACAATTCATATTGAAGAGCGACTGATCTGAATATCAATCTCTGCCAGAGGTATCAGTGTGATAGGTCATTCATGTATTGTATTATTAGAAAGCAACATTGCTCACTGCCATGCCCAACAAAGCTTTGCCAAAATTATTAAATAAGAGAAGTCCGTGTTGAACAATACTTTCATAATTACGGACTTCATTGTACATGGAACCTGTTTGCGTAGTGTGGAAAAACAACAACCCAAAAATAAAAAACTCAATCGCACAAAAACTAACAACACAAATCTACCTTTTGACTTTCATCTCTCTATTGAGGCTTTCACCCAAGCAAAATATCTATCCATGACAACAGCTTTGCGACTAATTACCTGAATGATGTAATTATGGCCTCTCAGGCTCCCTTAGTCCTGAAGGACTCACCAGAATGCTCGTTTTAGTGGATCACAGAGATGGAGACACCGCCTCTGCATCAAGTATGGGGATGTGAAGGAGCCTCTTGCATCTATTCATCATGCCCACTATGCACAGTTTTTTTTTTCCTGCTCATTAGAGCTTCACTTATGCTCTAATGAGGAAGCAAGAGAGGGTGTGTGCCATGGGGTGGAGACATGCAGCGGTCATTTTATTTTTCTTTGAAGGTGACCAGGTATTTAATTGCTGTGTACTACTCTACACGTGACCTTTCTACTTTGAGTTGTTAAAGTGTTCATCACTTTGTCTCTTTAATGGATTGTTTAGTCTTTAGGCTTTGACTCTGTACGGGAATCTTTTTTTTTTTCATTCTGTTTTCCATCTTTTATTTGTCATTAACTCAACGGTGCTGTTTTTAGCTCCTGTGTATCCTTCACCAGGGTTGAGGTGCACATCAGAGCTCTTCCTGTCGTGAACAACGCACATCAACTGCAGAGGTCAAACGGAATGGATTTTGCGAGATAATGACTGGAGTGATGGTAGTGGGTGCCACCAGATTGTGGCGTGTCTGAGCTTGTCATAAAACGACAGGGGAGGAGGACGCTGGTTGCTTACTGTGTCCTTTAACCATTAGGAATGTCAGGAAATGCAATGTCAATGTGGTCCTGTTTTGGAATAAGGCCTCGCTGTCTCTCTGTATCTCTTTATCCAACACCAACAATCTCTGGATCATTTCCTTCTTCATCTAAGCAGGAAAACGGGGTATCCATAAGCTGCACATTCAGTCACGTTTACCAAGCTAAATCTGTACGTGAGCAACAACGACATCTGCCAGTTTGGTGTCATCATGTGCTCTGAGCTAATATTTATTACATCACTCTTTCTATTATTGAACAACTTTGATGCTCCTGCTTTACAAAGTCAGTGTGGGCACTTCTTTGTGTTGCACCCTCCGTGGCTTCTTGAGATTTACAGCTCCTTTAAGCATTTTCCTTCTTCAACTCTGACCGCCACATTTAAAAGCCAAGGAAACATTTCACGTTAACAGAAGTGGGAGCATCACTTTGCTGTCTTCCTCCACTTTGCTGCTCGAAACACTGCATTTCAGCTCAAATTACATCCCATTAAAAGTCAATGAGCTGTTTCCACATAACAGCCACCAGAACTGACAGCTCACAAAATAATCTACTAGAGCTCATGAAATGTATGTACCTAGTGAACAACAATAAAACTGAGAACGGGGAAACAAGATTTTACCTGTCATCTAAAAAAATAAAATCAGTAGTATTAATATGAATTGAATGGTAAATTGTGACAAAAAAGAAACGGATAATAAAAATCTGAAAAAAAGAAAACAAGTCTTGAAAATGCTACACAATAACTTATTGAGCTTGTGAACAGAGATGATGCAGAAAAAGTGTGAAGTAATGATGTATTTGTGACTCCCTATGTAAAATCAGCAACACCAGCTTATTTCTAGTGCATGTTTTTAGAGCGTTCCATTTGAAAATATGAGAACCAATTTAGATGTTTTTTTTTTTTGTATTTTATAAATTGCAACATATTATAATTTTTTTTGTGCTTTTTATTTTTGTAAGATTTGATGAAAATCCCATTCTGGTTGGTGCCGGTGTAGCTGGAAATGCTTTCATCCAGCCAAAAATGTTATAAATGCTTATTTTATTTGACTGTTTTGCTCTATGTAACAATCTTGCATTAATAATCTAATCCTTAAGAATATGTATTGCTACAAATATCTGACTAACAAGCTCCGTGACTGTCCTGCCACCTCACATTAAGCAGCTTGTGATTTCGGTTAGTTATTTCCATTTAGGTTTGTGGTCTTAATTTGTAAGATTCACCAACAACACACCAGTAAATGACTCAGAGTATTCTTGCATGCTACCAGTTACTGCAACTGAAATGCAAAATCACATATCCAGTCAGCCAGCTGACATAAGAAGCATGTTTGCTATTCCACAGTTTTATACTGGCTTTTTCAATCATTTTTTAAAAATAAAAAAAATATGTATTTTAATTAAAAGTAACACAGTTAACATGAATTAATGTAAGCTTAAAAGTAATGACAACATGTGATATCTCAATTGCCCCTTGATATTTTTGTTTTTAATCATGTGATGCTCTTATTACAATTTTAATTTATATAACTTTTATGAACTGCTCTTTTTCTTTTCAGTTTGTCTGTATAAGGCCCTGTACACACGTAGCCGTTTATCATTAAAACCGAACAGTTTAGCATGCGGTTTAGCCTTTCATCCACACGTGAACGCCGGTTGATGTAACTATAAACGAATAATAACAAAACTCCGGCCAAAGTGAAGATTTGAGAACTCTCCGTTTTCGAGTCTGCTTGTGGACTTTCAGAACGGAGCTTTCTGCTCCAGCTGGACTCTGCCGGTAAGAGAACGCCAGTTCTGGCCTCCCTTCACTGGCTCCTGGTTCACTTTTGAATTCAGTTTAAAATCCTTCTGTTTGTTTTTAAATCTCTGAACAGATCTGCCCCCTCTTATCTAGCTGATCTGCTGCAGCCATATGTCCCACAGAGGTGCCGGGGCTTTCTCTGTTGCATGTCTAAGACTGTCGAATGACTACATGTCAGACGGTCTCACACTCTCCCTGTTTTTAAGTCTTGCTTAAAACCCCACTTTTATTCCCTGGCTTTTGACACATGTGTGATTTGTTTTTAACTCATCTGTATTCTACTTTGTATAATGTTAGAAATGTAGTTATCATCTTCTTCCATTTGGATTTATGTATTTTATCCAGTGTCCTTTGCTTGTTTTGTTTCTGCTGTACAGCTCTTCGGTTGGTCTTGTTGCTTTTATTAAGTACTTTATAAATATAGTGGTATGGTATAAGGATGAATTGTCAACTTGCATAAAACATTTATTTTATATTTTATTTACATTTACATTTTTTCACATTTATGCAGTTTGAATAAGACAATTTACAAATTACAATGTTTTACTTATAAATACTTTGTAAAAGCATGCATTTTCAGGGTATAGACGGAAATAACTTGGAAGATTCTCAACATTTAAACATATTTGGGGGCTGCCATTGCATGTAAATGCATGGAAGCCACCTATTGTTATTGTGCTTGAACGTGTGTCTACATTGTCGTTCACCGTTAATGCGGCCCGAACCACAATGTCTACCCCCACAAAAGTTATATCAAAACGACTGGCTCGGCCCCCTGATGTGTGCTATTACTTTTATTGGCATTTCGACTTACCGTGGCAACGTAATTTGCGAACAAAGACGTAATGAATCTCCAAATCCAGGAACTAGTTGGTTACTGCCCACTTATTATTCTACACCAGAAAAAGTTATCTTTTTCAACTTTAATACGGACCGAACCACAAAGTGAACCCCCACAAAAGTTATATCAAAACGACCGGCCCGACTCAGAGATGTGTGCTATTACTTTTATAAGCAATCGGAGTTACCATGGCGATGTATTTTGCTAACAAAGTTGCCATATTTCCCCATTGAAAATGAATGGGAGAACACTCCTCACACAAACTGCTGCTGTCAAGTCACATGATTTAGAATCTGATGAAAACATACTCACTGTTGGTACTGTTTGAAACTCATAGAAAGTATTTATCAGATGTATCTCTAGAACTGATTAACATTTGGAGCCATTTTGATTCAAGATGTCTGGCAACAGCCTGGCAGCCCCCGTCAAAGTTTCTCCGGAACTTTCTAGTTTTATTTATTGTGTTGCCTTTTTAAATTATGTCATAACTCGTAATGCCGTATCTTTTTTTCAGGAAAAATAAGGTACAGGCTATTTTACTAGAATAGCCAACAACGGGTTGTAAAACTGGGAATTGGATCCTTTGTAACACAAGTGCTGCTTCATGAGAGCAAGGCATTACTCTTGCAATCGTTTGAAGCCTAATCACCAGTGCCCCAGGAGTGGAGGTTTTCTAGGTGCAGATGTTCACAGCTGATTGCACCAGACCCCCATGATGATAACCCTGGGCCTAGGTAAGATAGCTGACCTTGCAAGCAGGTTCAGGGTTTTGTCAAGGATGCCCCCGATGCTCCTTATTTAGACTGCTTTGCTAAAGTGGGAAGCTGAGACGGATGAGCGCCCTGAGTGAACATGTTGCAGGGATACTGGATGACAGCAGGGAGTTCCATCATTTAGCTTTATGTCTTTGCTCCATACCCTCCCCAACAACCACCTTCCCCACCCCTACCGGCTTGTGATTAAACAGTCACACTTACTGTGAGTACCTGGGCAAGATTTACAGTGAAGGTACCCCTGCAGCAAATATACACAGACCGCAAAGCCGCAC
Organism: Garcialebias charrua; assembly: GCA_038048925.1. Lineage (NCBI taxonomy): Eukaryota > Metazoa > Chordata > Actinopteri > Cyprinodontiformes > Rivulidae > Garcialebias > Garcialebias charrua. The sequence continues at coordinate 41,020 of JBBPBX010011206.1, read as the reverse complement.
GATATAATACAGACATTAACTGATCCCTCAATTGTGTGTACTACATGTCACGATGAAATAAGGCACAAGCTGTAAAACGGCTATACCATGAATGAGCGTCCAATTGCATTGCAAGGAAGTATACATAGTTTTCTGTTCATTTACTGTATCTTTCTCATCAGGACTACAGTAGTCTGCTAGGCATGAATTCACATTTATAATAAGCTAAAAATGTAGTGTTGTTGCACCCTCTGAAGCTCATACGGCTGGTGTCCGTCTTTCAGTTTGTTTATCTTATAGTGGTGAGTGCAGGCGCTCATGGGCCAGAAATACTGCCACTCTGACCTTCCCAGCAATTAACACAGTTGTTTGTCTGCCTGTTAGTCGTTATTTACAAAGTTTTTTGTTCCTCCCCTTATCCTGATTTACAAGTATACTCTGAACCAAATTCAACAATTTCTGACACAAGACAAAAATATACATAATTGCGTGTGCAAACAGAAGTAAAAAGAAGAAGCGAGAGCGTAAACAGAAGAAGTATCCAAGCGTTTAGCAGCCTCTATCTGTATGACACATGTACCTGTCTTCCCTGGCTGAAATTCTCTCATCGCACTCACTACAGACAATTATTGCCTCCTCAGAGGCGTGAAAGGATCTGTCAGAAATAATAATGCCTTTTGAAGACGTTGTTTAGAAACTTTTAGGCCATTTTCCCCATCGACCAGTTTAAAACTACACCCTTTCAGTATGGGACATTGTGAACATTTCCATCACATCGTCAACACCTTTGTTGAATCCAAATTGCACTGCAATGGCCAGGACTGTTGCTATAAATTTTATTTTGCTTAAAAATGTCTGAAACCAGCCTAATCAAGAAAGCACATCAGATATTCTACATCCTCAGACGGCTGAGGCGAGCTGGTCTGGGAAACTGCAGTCCTCACCTCCTTCTACAGGTGTGCAGGGGAGAGTATCCTGTGCTCCAGCATCAACGTGTGGCATGGAGGCTGCACAGCTGCAGAAAGAAAAGCTCTGCAGAGAGTGATGAAGGCTGCACAGAAGTCTGTTGGAGTCAGCATCCCCACCATCACAGACATCTACACATCCAGATGCAGGAAGAGGGCCACCTGCATCATGAAGGACCCCACTCACCCAGCACACACACTTTTTGCCCCGCTCCCCTCAGGAAGAAGATTAAAAAAGCATTAAGTGTAGAACCACTAGACTGAGGAACAGCTTCTACCCTGAAGCTGTTAGACTCATGAATCCCTAATCAGGATAATCACTGTAATGCCACTTGATTATTGATATGTGCTGCTGATTATCCATGTTGCTAATTTCATGCTACTGATTTATTTCATGCTGCTGTGTTCATTTATACTCATCTGCACACACAGACTCATGTTAGTGCTGCTGTTGTTCAGCGCATTGTAACATATTATGTGGTGGAACAACAAAGAAACTTTGACTTTGAAAGACTGCCTGATTTTAGTCATTGTGAACAACTATTCCATTATCATTGTGCATACGCCTTTTGTTTTATATAAAACAATAATAAAAGTTGTGGTTTTGTGAATATACTTTTTAATCTTTTCTGCTCTGTTCTTCTGAGCGGTCAAAGCAGAAAACATGTCACACCTTTATAGTCTGACTTGTGGGGCAGCAACAGTTCTTTGAGGTTTCTCCTTAATTCCCAAAGGTCGTTTTGTTTCTTTTAGCACAAATGCACTGCTTTGCAAGACTCAACCTTGACACTACTGGCTCTTCGCTTTCTATTCCAAAGAGCAAAGTCGTGATTTTAGAAGTAAAAGTGTTCTTGAGCAGATCTCTTTCAAATGAACAGTTCCATTAATTATTTATGAGAAAGAAACCTCTGACTATGCAGGTTTAAGGTTCATTGGCAAAACAAGCAGGGGAATTTTCTGGGCTGATTTGATTGTCTTTGTGATGTCATTAGTGTTTAGAGTGGAAAAAAGGGAGCATGTTCATTTCATTTCAACCGACTTTTTCTTTGGAAACTTGTACTTTTTTATTTTATTTCCATAAATTCTGAAATATCACTTGTTCTGATTTACTTGTGATGAACATGAATCTCATTGTGTTATTCTGATCTTAAGATTTAACTCAATGGAGCATGTGATCTAGTTCAGCTTATGTACGCAGAAAATAAAATGGTCCGGGTAGACGCACTCTTCATCTGCTTTGATGGCCTAAACCTGGCAGATGTGATTCACCCATCCCTGTTTACGGCCACGCATTAACATCCCCTCCCCTCTCTAACACAGTTAAGCACAATTAACACAGTGGCTCTTTTACTAACAGCGTGAGGGGGAGACGTGCATGTGTCAGAGCTCCAGTTGGCAGCAGCCAAGTAACAAATGCAACCCAAAATGGGGTTATATTTCAATGAATACCAATGCTTCATCCTTCCTCTCATTCAGATCAAGAGATAGTGATGTCTCTCTGTTTCTCCCACTGTCCGTTCTACATGCTGTTTTTTTTATATTCCATTTCTGAAATACATTTGTTTTGAAGAAGGAGATGACAAAGAAAGAAAAAAAATACACGGTTAGCAGAAGAGGACATTAATAATTGAAATGCATAATGGTGGTAGTGGGTTTAGATGAAGTGGTATATTTTGGAAAACCTATTTAAATTTACTATTCAGAGTGGTGCTCTTACAGAGATGCTATAAATCTTTTTTGGTAAAACTTTCCTTTTCTGGGCAACAGAATGATACAAACAAAAATGAAGATAAGTAGATATCACATTTACACTCAACATTTGTCCATCCCTCCATTTATTATCATTAGCCACATGATTCTGTACGGGGTCTGAGCCGTTTGTGCCCATCTCCAGAAGTCATCGGGTGAAAAGCGAGGGATTCCCTTGACAGATTCTAGTCCATCACAAGTCTAGTGTTACGCTTCTAAACTGCTTCCAGCATAATGTTTAGAAATAATTTGCTATGATTTTAAAACTAACTCTAGATTTTGTGCCTTGTGTTTAATGAGACTGCACGGTGGCTCCGTTGGTAGAACCACTACCTCTTTGCGAGAAGGCTGCCGGGTTGAATCCCGGCCGGGGGCCTTTCTGGGCAGAGTTTGCATGTTCTCTCCGTGCATAAGTGGGTTTTCTCCGGGTGCTCCAGTTTCCTCCCGCAGACCAAAAACATTAGGCTGATTGGTAACTCTAAATTGTCACTAGGTGTGAGTGAGAGAGTGAATGGTTGTTTGTCTCGTTTGTGTCCCCGTGATGGACTGTAGATCTGTCCAGGGTATGTATGTCTCGCCTCTTAGACAGTGACGGCTGGACATGGACACTCGTGATCCCCACGACCCAAAAGGGAAGAAATCTGTAAATATAATGGATGGATGGACGAATGGATGTGTTTAGTAACTGTATATTTTAGTTAAAGCTTTACTAGAGTCTACGGTTCAACAACTTGACAACAACACATCAGAATGGGCATTTTGTTAAGAAGTTAAACATCAGAACGACTAAGACATAAAGATGGTGGCTTCTAGTAGGTCCGTATTTCAAAAGTAATGATTCACCTAATGTGGGTATTATCAGTCTGAAATAGTAAATGGTAAATGGACCGTACTGTACTTATACAGTGCCTTTTTATCTTATTGATATACTCATAGTGCTTTACACTACAATCTGTGGCCACATCTACCCGTTCATACAGCACTACTATATCTATACAAATACCAATCAGTGCTTTATCACATCCATACACTAGGACACACATCGGAGGCGATGAGTGATTCAGTGTCTTACCCGGAGACACTTCAACATAACCTGTTGTGGAATCGAACCAGCCCCCAACTTTCCCACTGGAGGATGACCACGCTAACACACACCGCTGCCCACACTAATGGTAAAAACAAAACTCTACACTTTAATATGCCTTTGTTAAATTTTGAATCTACTGTGCAGAATTATAAGACCAAAATGTAGTGGAGATCTGGCAAGTGTCAAAACATTTAGATATTTATTCAGCTGGCAATGTAATCATGTTGACCCTTACGTAGTGACATTTCTGCTCATTCTATATCAGTGACCTTAATGTTTGCTGCAGTGCACCTGTAAACAGGACAGGAAGTCAATGTGAAGGTCATCATTTTGGCCAGCATGACACGATATTCCCCTGAACCAAGGATAGGAGCTGCAGCGGCAGCCTCTAATCCTCTTTAATTTGTTTTCAGATGAGGCTTTGGAATACCAGCATGCTCCCTAAGCAGATATCACATAAGAACGTGGGCTGGGACAGCTGTCTCCTCTTCTGGCGATTTTTAATACAGGACTGGTGATCCCTTTACCCCACCCTGCAATGAATAATTCTGATGCGGAGCATTAA
>JBBPBX010011206.1:0-35787 GCA_038048925.1 Garcialebias charrua | reverse complement strand
CCTTTATTAATACTATGTATTCAATGGATTCTGTACTTGTGAATAGACAACACCAACAACGAACTAACTAAATAAATAAAATAATTTTAAAAAGTGTATATATATATAAATATATATATATATATATATATATATATACCGTAATAATAATAATAATAATTATTATTGTTGTTGTTGTTGTTGTTGTTGGTGGTGGTGTTGTTGGTGTTGTCAATGTCAATGTCAATTTTATTTATATAGCACATAAAAACAACCGAAGTCGACCAAAGTGCTTTACAGTTAAAAAATAAAAACAGAGTAAAATGCATCTAGTGCCACTAAACATAATAAAGCTATCAGTAAATGCAACAACAATAAAATCTGCTCAAAATTTGATCTCACATTCTGCGAGGATCAAATGCCAAGTAAAAGAGATGAGTCTTAAGTGAAGATTTAAAAGTGTCAACAGTCTGAGCGGTCTTTACTTTCTCAGGTAAACTGTTCCACAGTTTTGGAGCAGCAACCACAAAAGCCCGATCACCTCTGGATTTCATTTGAATTTGTTTCATTTGGATTTGTTGTTGTTGTAGTTGTTTTATTTTTATTTTAACTTAGTATTTCCTACCACAACCGAACATTGCATAATCTGTAAAACAGTTTTTTGGACATGGGAGTCCCCTGAAATCATTGCTCACTCATAGGCTCTTTTCAAGTAGCTTCTCAAAGGGTCAGTTAAAACATCTAGTGTAGTCAAATTTGATTAGTCACTGGGCAGAAATCTCACACTTATATCCATATTCATAGATGCCTGATCTTCTTCTTACAGTAAAAGATTATTTGACAATTAATTGTCACACAGTGATGTTGCTGTCCAGCTTGATAGTGCTGATGTGAGACAGGCAGCCATCACGATCACAGCAAGTACCTTAGTAAAAGACACAAAGTGTACCATTTTGTGATAAGTGGGAAACAGAGTTTGTTTTTCTACAAATATTTACAAGTGTGTGTGTGTCTGAAATGCACAGCAAGCATGTTAGTTGGGAAAAGACGCAACAACCTCCAGGTGGCAATCTTTAAAAACACATGGTTAAGGAGCTAAAATCATGACTTCAGACACAACTGTCCCTTTTCACCAATCCCACAAAAACTTGTCAATGCAGCAGTAAAAACATTTAGAGCGGAACACAATCTAATCAAGGACAGAATGCCCTTCTCCAATGGCAGGACTTTAAAGGAAGTTTTGACCATGGTGGCTGACACTGTTCCAGGACTACAAAATGTAAGACTCAAATTTGATTCGCTACTGCCAATGTGCAGGGGTTAAACTGTTGCAAAGTGAGGGTGTGCGTTTTCTGCAGATGTGCTTAAACAGCTAAAATCTGACCTAGCCAAGTGTGACTGGTTTTCAGTTTGGTGTAACATCTGTCAACGCAAACTCTTACTAAAAACAGCCAGTGGAGTTGATTTTTACTCCTCTGTGAAGGACGACTTTGTAACTAAAAAGGTCCCACTAGAAAACCTGGTGTCTGTGACAACTGATAGAATGCTCATTAGTCAAAATGTAAATATCCTGATGCATGTTTAATAATCCACGTAGAAAAGTGTAACAAGGTTAAGTATTCAAGTACAGTAAATGTATTTGTAGTGTTTATTGGGAATTTAGGATACCGGTGTCATGTAAATGTTCAGACAAAGTAAGCTTATTCCAATGGTTTGGGTAATACAGTAATAGTTTATTTTTTATTATAATTTTATTTTTTTTACAAAACATGAGTAGCACTTGGCCATTTTCAGATTGTGACAGAAGCTCTCAAAGGAAAAACATGTGGATACACATGCTGTATATATTGAAGTTGCTGAAGTTTTATGATTTGGTTGACTATAATATTCTTTTATTATTGTACAAAGCTCAGAATTTCACATTGCCCTCAAATATCCAAACACTTTTTGTAAAAAGGACTAGTACTTACAATCTCAAGGGAACATATATTTTTGTTATGCCACAATACAGAACTAGTTTAAAGAGTAGGTCTACTACAGGGAATAGGACTGTGGAATAGTTTGGAACCCGATACTGTATTAAAAATGAATCAAAAAGGTGTTCAATTCAAGATCAACTGGACTTTATTTGTAACAGAAGACGTTTTGCTTCTCATCCGAGAAGCTTTATGTATTAAAAATGCAAATTCAATGTCTATATTTAAGAAAATGATTAAAACAAAATTTCTGAACAAATATTCATAAATTGGTTTATATGCAAATTACTATACTGTATATGGTATATTGTGTGAGAAATAATTTATTATCTTATATTTTTTTATATGCAATTGCTATTTAAATTGATTGTTTGAATTAATTTTGTTTGAAGAAGGGGCAGCTACAATAAGATTTTTTTCTTATTCTGCCTCCTTTCATTTCATGTATTATTTTGTTTTATAATGTGGTTTTGTTAATAATTTTGTGTCTTTTTAAATTTGAAATGAATGAATTTAATAAAATAATTTAATAATAATATGATGCAGTGCGATTGAATGAAAGACTAAAGATGATCATGCACTCTCATTTTCATCTCTGAAATTCTTGTCACATGCACCCTCAAGTAGCTGGAAAACAGAATATATTGATTCTTCCTTAAAAAATTGTGTTTAAATATGAAGGGGAAAAACCCATTGACATAAAAGTTAGGAAGTGATGGCAGACTAAATACCTTTGAGAGACTCTCGAATGATCAGACATGTTAAATGCAGTTTCAGAAAACACCTGGGACCACTGTGCACCCCTTCAACCACAAAGCACTCAATAGCCACTTTAACTGAGATCCCTTTGATATTGTTCTAACTTCCTTTTTCTGTTTGATGTTAATCAAAGGTAGAATATGATCTTTTGGTTTTGACATTAATAAGCAAACAGAAAAATACAAATATACAAACAAAAACAATGCTAACTATAACAGGTTGATTTTGAAGTGCTTGAGTGGATTTCAGTGGGAAAAAAATAAGAGCAAGTTGGTTCAAAGATGTTGAAAGCAGTCACTAAAGCAACATAAAATTGCCTTCTTTTAACAGCAGCACTTTGATAAATAGTCTGCAATTTATGTTCCCTGCATTCTGGATGCATGCCTCACATCCACATGTTTTACATTCAAAATGCTCATTTCTTCACACTGGCCTCTTCCTCTCTCATTTCCTGCTGTTGCTCATGACCTGTGGTGATACAGAGGTCTACCATTTGAATGCACAAATAGTTACTGATACCATGTTGAGTTTGTCTTTGGGTTACCAGGACAACGTCCTTCGACAACATCCTGACATTTTTTAAGCTTTCATTAAGATGGCACACAGGTTTTGTTTACGTCATTAAAAACAGATTGGAATGCATATTTTTCAGATTCTGGTACATTTTCCTCTCATTGGCTCTAGATTTATTTGTTGACTTTTTAAAATGTATCCCTTTTGTATCAACTGGAGAGACATATGGATTAGGCTGGAAAGGATGTGCGGCAGGCTAGGCTTATTAAAGATAGAAACAGTAATGTGCTAGCAAGCAAGGAAAGTATGACAAGAGGAAGGAGTATTTTCAGGCACTAATGAATGAAGAGAATGAAAGGGACAGAAGAGTAGAGGTCATGAAAATCTATCGAGCAGAAAGTGAGAAAGATTAGTGAAAATGAAGTTCAGAAAGTTTTGAAGAGGAGGAAGATGGTGAAGGCAGTTGAACCTGATGACATACCAGTGAAAGTATGGAAATGTCTTGGAAAGATGGCAGTGAGATTTTTGCTTCTATTGTTCAATGTATTGTATTTTTGAAAGTGAAGATGACTGATGGGGGAGAAGTATGTTGGTGCCCAATTTTAAGAACAAGGGCAATGTACAAAGTTGTAGCAACTTCAGGGGAATTAAGTTAATGAGTCACACAATGAATATCAGGGGAGAAGTTGTGGAAGCTAGACTTAAACAAGAGGTGATTTTTTTTGCAAGCAGCAGTGTGGGAGAAAGATTACCAGAGACGCCATCTTTTCTTTGAAGATGCTGATAGAGAATTACAGAGAGCATCAGAATGAACTCCATTGTGACTTTGTGGATTTAGAAAAAGCATATGACAGGGTGCAGAGGGAGTTGTGGTATTGTATGAGGAAATCTGAAGTGACAAAGAAGTATGTTAGACTGGTACAGGACATGTATGAGGACAGCAGGACAGTGATGAGATAGGAGTGACAGATCGCTTCAAGGTGGAGATGGGAGTGCATCAAGGATCAGCTCTGAGCTCCTTCTTGTTTGCTCTGGTGATGGACTGACTAACAGATGAGGTCAAGCAGGAATCCCAGTGGACTATGATGTTTGCATGTTTATGATCTATTGTGAGAATAGGGAACAAGTGGAAGAGAACTTGAAGAGGTGGAAGTATGCACTTGAAAGAAGAATGAAAGTCAGCTCTAGTAAGACAGAGTACATGTGTGTGAATGAGAGGGAGGCTGGTGGAACTATGAGGCAACAAGGAGCAGAGGTCATAAAGGTGCAGACTTCAAGTACTTAGGGTCAACTGTCAAAGAAAACAGGGAGTGCAGTAAAGACGAATGTCCAGGCAGGTTGGAGTGGATGGAGGAAGGCTTCAGGGGAGATTTGTGAAAAAAGAATGGCAGCAAATGCTGTGCAATGTTGTAGGTTTTAGTTGTACATCTCTGTTATATTTGGTGTTGTGGGTGCAGTTTGGATATTCCTAAAGTAAATGTTCAAGGCAGTTCCCCTATACTGTACTGTATACATTTTTCTTGTTCCTCACATTATCTATCCCATAAACAGGGATGTGTGCGCTGCTCAGCGCTTTGCAGACCATGGCATTTTGCCCCATAATCTTATTATCTGTACAAAAAGAAAATTAATGTAATGCAAAAAAATGACCAAGAAACAGAGGCAACAAAAAATACTTTTTCTGAAACCTTATCATGACTTCACACATTTCCGCCACCTCAATAAATAATTGTGTTCACAAGTTTAGATGAGCAACTCTTTGAGTGCATCTATTAAAAATAGCAATGGAGATACAGTGAAGTTGAGCAAAAGTTAGTTATTTTATCCATAAATTATTGAGAATGGCACACACAGAATTTTGATAAAAATAATCTGCACAGCTGCAATAATTACGCTGGAAGGCAGAAACATTATTATTTGGCTATCTTGAGTGACAGATTATAATATCCTCTTTGAGATATTTAAATGAATCTTTTTTGCTCAAAATGTGTCAAAAGACTGACTCCACCTCTATTAAATTTACTAATGTATAGCAGACTTATTATAATGACTCACTTTAGTTACATAGATGAATATTACAGGTATTTAGAGTGTGGTGTAGTTTTTGTACAGACTCCAGAATATGTTAAGTTGTGAGGGGTGAAAATAACTTGAACCATTGCACAGGAGTTTTTTGTTAACAATATTTGAGACTTTTTAATTAGCTTGTGTCAGTGTTCTTTACTTTATTTTCCCCATGACTTATTTTTCACATGTAAATGAAAATGTTTGGTAAATTATTTCACAGTCTTTACAGTTTAAGCTCAAGCACAACTAAAAACTGATTTTGTTCCTGCACATACAAATTTCTTGTAGAATAATATCCAACAGGTTTCTGGCTCAATGTCCTTTTTTTGGATGCTATGGCCATAGAAAATCTGATAAATCAAATTCAGGAACCTCTTGCATTTTTCAACAATGGCCATTCCTATCACACAAGCCTGGTGACTGGTCTTCAGTAAATATCTAATACGTTACAAGGAATATATATATATATATATATATATATATATATATATATATATATATATATATATATATATATATATATATATATATATATATATATATATATATATATATATATATATATATATATATATATTATATATATATATATATATATATATATATATATATATATATATATATATATATATATATATATATATATATATATATATATATATATATATATATATATATATATATATATATATATATAATATATATATATATATATATTATATATATATATATATATATATATATATATATATATATATATATATATATATATATATATATATATATATATATATATATATATATATATATATATATATATATATATATATATATATATATATATATATATATATATATATATATATATATATATANTATATATTTTACAACACAATAAATTCTAAAAACATCCAGCAAAGACATTACAGCTTCATAGAAATAGAAACCACTACCAGTAACTAAAAATATACATTTAACAAACTTTGTATACAAAAAGTCAAAACTAGAAATCTATAAGTTCTAAAACTACAAAACTGTACCTGAATGTAAAATTTGCAAAAATGTAGCTTAAAGCTGAAGCAAGATAAACAAAAGCTAAATCCTAAAATTTGTAAAAGCAGGCAAAAGCTACAATTTGTATAGAAGTAGCAACAACTGAATGGTAGCTAAATGCTACGATAGGAAAAAATTGCAACTAAATTATTACATTTTCAAAGCCATACGTAAAAACTGAAAGTAACGTCATTTTAGCTTAAAAGGAAAAACAAAACAATTGTAGCTACAAGCTAAAATAAGCAAAATAATAGTTAAAAGCTAAAATTAAAACATTTAAAATTTGAAAAACTATAGGTAAAAGCTAAACTTAGTGGAACAAAACTTAAGTTAATTAGCTACAATTTTAAATCCTCATTCATTTTAGTGCAATCAAATAAAATAAAATTAAATGATGTTAAATGCATAAAAGTTACAACTGCTAAAAAGCATAGCTTCATATCTGAATGGTTAAAATTGCTGAAAGCATGCAGAAATGGTTGAATGCCAAAAATCAGACAGAAGAAACTTAAAACAGGAAAATAATAGTGCCAATGATGGATCTGCATTTACATGATAACTGTGTCCCAAAACATGCATGTTAGGCTGCCTTCAGGCCGAGGCCTTTGCAACAGAGATGTACTGTAGGCAATCAGATTAGCCTGGTTAAATAATGGGAAATGCATAATGAGAAATACTGTACGAATAAAAACACATACCGTGCTTTGTGGTGCAGATGTACAGTACCTATTTTTGTACTGTAAAACTAAAACAAAAGAAAAGGGATTTTGAAGGGGGTGGCTATTTGTTGCTTTCTATTGGCCAGCTAAAAATGCTACATACTACTGCCTCTCTGAGTAAACCATGTGGGAGGATCGGCTGCATTTCCTTTCTAGCTTCAACTCTTTCCACCAATGACATGATAATTCTACAAGCCTGGGGCCCATCAGAATGAGTACCCCCTGATAAGGTTCCTTGTGATTGCTATCCATTATAGCCGTACGAGCTTGTGGGAGGACGGTGGATTACAAAGAAAGGCTGCTGACACTCTTGAAGCTGAAGCATGTCATTAAACAGTAAATCACTTTGATTGAAAAACACATCAGCTCCCCAGCTTTCTGTTTACAAAGGAGGGCATTCTCTACAGGCACAGATTGTGTTCTTGGCCAGAATAAATCATCCACTGGCTACCCGGTTTCCCTTACTGTGTTCCTAGTTCCTTCTTACAGTAACAAACTGTTACCCAAGATGCATTACTTGGCACTTGGCAAAGCTGCGTAGCCATCACTTTTTTCTAGTATCTGTTCTTTAACAGTTGCTGTCACAAATGTGTGTCAGAAGAAAGTAATAACTAAACGTCGGACATTACATTAAAAATGCATATTACCTACCTACCACATTTCCTGTCAGAGCTTTGAATTAAAATTGCCTTATGCCAAGAAAGGACTAATTTTTCATTGTTTTAGTTCAAGCTTGTAAAGGAAAATGTTTTCAATCTCATATATTGCAAGGTATGTTAGTGCTCAAAGAACGTGTTAAAGGGGACCTAATATGCAAAATTCACTTTTTAATGTTTTTTTTACTCAACTTTGGGTATGTACTTCTTAAAAAAACAGTCCTAGGACCAAAAAAATGCACCCAGTGGTATATTTACTCTAAGTATATTTATTTTTCAGGGATATTAAATGTCTAGAGTTCAAATCCTGGCGCTTGTGATCTCACAAGCCGTAGGACAACCCACCCACCTTGCAACCCCTGGTGAGGCTCCACCCACTTCAGTATAAAAGACGTCACGGTTGTTTTTCCTGAGTTCATCTCAGCACAATGGCTCCTAGAGTTCGATGTTTCGTTATTGTTAATATGCAGTACCGCTAATAACTAAATATCTATCAGTAAAAACGAAAAAACTTATTTACGGGCTCTTAAATCAACCGGACGACTGCTCACGGACCATATCCGGTCAGCGTCGGATGTGGTCCGTGAAAAAAAAGCGGTGCTCGCACTAAAGGCTGAGTTAGACTCGCGCTTTGGTCAGCAGGCTGGCGCGCGCGTGTTGCGCGTGCACTGTGCCGTGCGGCGAAATGCGTTTACAGTGTCGCCTCTGTGTTTATAGTTGTCCCACGGCGGCGCATGGCAAAGTGCTGTTCTTTTACGGACCAGCAGGAGGCAGTACCCTCTAAAACCTGTGCATATGTTGCAAGAAAGGTGTAGAAGAAGAAATCTACCGTAGAAGAAGAACTGTTTGAAATCACACAACAAAAACAAATAGCTTTCCGCTCGCGTGCTGAACTGTTGTCTTTATTTGCGGTTTTAATGCATGGAGTCAGCGGAGGAGAAAGCGATCACGTGACTTTTGGCGAAAAAACAAAAGAAAAGTCCGACTCCAGATCAGGAACGAAGGAGAATTTAATACATTTTGTGTCACAAAACATTCCTCCATGCGTCGCGACTCCGTCTCCACGACCACAGCGGCGCAAACAGCTGCAGGCTCCGGCGTGAAGAGGGTGAAGGCTGTCGGGTGTGGACCTGTCAATCAAATCGTAGCGCCCACCGCGCGCGCAGAGGCTTGCGGAGTTTCAAAAATTCAGAGGTGCACGACACGCGCTAATCCCACGCGCGGGGCCAACGCGCAGGGGCGGGGACTGTGAAATTGCATCACTTTTGGAGCGCGCACCCTCGCGCGCTGCGCGACGCGTCAAGTATGAATCTAGCTTAAGCAGTTAGCAGCCAGTGTGTTACTCTGCAGCCTTATTGCTTGTTTTCGAAGAGTCAGACGAAGAGTTTTTAACATGGAGGGTGAACTTATGGATGTTTCTCAGCGGCCTACGCGACGCGTCAGCGCCTCATTTGCCCTGCCCAAAATGGCGGCCGGCCACAGAAGCGAGCCCACACGAAGGACTTTACAAGAAAACACGGTAAAAACAATTATTTCTTTGCTGAGAAAAAATATATTTCTTATGTAATGTAAAATTTTGAATTTATTTTTTTCACAGTACTGCTATTATTTTTTCACGTCTTCTGCCTCTGGGTCTGACTCAGGGTCCCCTTTGGAGGGCGGAGTTAATGTAAACAGATTTTTGAAGGGCGTGGCCTTCAGCTCATTATCATAAACAGCTCGTTCTGAACGGAAGTCAGAAAAGGCAGAACTAAAAAGGGGAACTTTTATTATCTAAGAATTATTTTGTGTATTAAATTGAATGAACATGGTCTGGATAGCCCACAGACATACCATAAAAATGTATAGGACCTTTAATTGGTCCCCTTTAAGAATTAATCCCATAGCATTAGCTCATTATCAGTAAATTTGCCTATGTTATAACATTTTTGTGTTGGCTAAGGTTGATTAGCTGTTGCTGCCATCTTGAACTGATTACTGGTATCCCAAATTTTATTGAGTTGTAGAGGTGTATTCTACAATTTAATGGGGTTCAGTTGTGGCTGAGATTTTAGGGCAGTCATCCTCAATGTGAGAGCTGGGGTTTGATTCCACCAGCAGTCACATGCTGAAGAGTCCCTGGGCAAGACACTGAACCCCTCATAGCCTCAGATGTGTGTCCCATTGGTGTATGGATGTGATAAAGGGCACAGGTTGTTTTGTAAAGCGCTTTGAGTGTCTAAAAATATAGAAAGGTGCTATATAAGTACAGACCATTCTATTGACCTTTTATTCCATGATTATTTTCTGACAATTTCACTAAGTTCTTTCCAGGAGTTCTTGAGATGTTTTGATAGGTAGAGTTGCTTTTCACAATCACTGCCAAAGTTCAGAGCACAAGTATGTTCCAATGTGCACTGCTTGGAGTTGAAATTGGCAAATTGAGAACACTCAGTTTTTGTTCAGTGTCTGCAAATTTGACAGAGTTGAAGTATTTTTATTTAATTTTTTACTAAATTAAAGTAGATGAGGCTGTCATCTTGAATTGGGTTGACTCCAAAAGTTCTTCAGTTCTAGATGTAGATACATATTTCCCAAGAGTTTGATTAAATTGAGTGCCGTTAGTAGACATTTTGCTCACAGGCAGACAGTTGACTTTATTAGCTAATAATAAGTTTTACAAACTGATTTTGCAGATATGTCAATGCTCAGAATTAATTTTGGGAGCGACTCTCACCTACTCCCACATCACCTTTTAGCTCCATATCTGTTAAATTGTCTGCGTTATTGTCATTGTTGCGTTTGATACGGTCGCTTGGTTGTGGTAGCCATCTTAAATGGACTTGACTCCAAAAGTTAATCAGTTATAGATGTTCATCCACTGATTAGTTTCTGAGAGTTCCTTTCAAACTATTCAGTGTTTGTAGGAGATTTTGCTTAATATACCAAACCAAAGGTACCACCAAAAAAAAACAAAAAAAAAACAGACAGACGTTGGCATAAACATTATTGCTGCTTTTCTTCCGGCAGTGGACAACCAAACTTAATACAAATAAACTGTGTTGTTTTTCCAGTGCATTCAATGTGATAGGGTAGGTATTTGTGAAACCACTTAATATTAAAATGAATAAGAAATGATTCAGTAAACAAACAGAATATACTGTCAGTCTTTGTAGGATGTTAGANATTAAGAACAAAATAGGGAAAAAAATGAAAAAGAAAGAAAGAATGAATGAAAAAGAAAGAAAGACATTAAGAAAAAAGAAAGAAGGAAAAAGAAAGAATGAAGGAAAAAGAACATAAAAAGAAAAAAATGAAAAAAGAAAGAATGAGAAAGAAAAAGAAAGAAAAAGAAAAAAGAACAAAAAAATGAAAAACAATGAAAAAGAAAGAATGAATGAAAAAGAAAGAATGAAAAAGAACAAAAGAAATTAAGAACAAAATAGAAAAAAATGAAAAAGAAAGAAAGAATGAATGAAAAAGAAAGAAAATTAAGAAAAAAGAAAGAATGAAAAAGAAAGAATGAAGGAAAAATAACATAAAAAGAAAAAAATGAAAAAAGAAAGAATGAGAAAGAAAAAGAAAGAAAGAAAGAAAAAGAAAATTAACAAAAAAGAAAGAAAGAATGAAAAAGAAAGAATGAAGGGAAAAGAACAAAAAGAAAAAATGAAAAATAACAAAAAAGAAAGAAAAAAAGAAAGAAAAAAGAAAGAAAGGCGAGTTAGATGCAATGCAATCAGAGAGAAGTATAAAAACTGAGCAACGTGTGGGAAAAATGAAAGTGGCAATGGATGGAACAAGGGACAGATGAAACGAGCAGAGAGAAAAAGATGAGAGCGAGGGAGAAGAAAAAGTACATAGTATGAGCATACGGTATATTGGGCTATATAGTAGCAACAAAGAAAAAAGAAAGAAAAAGGGAAAAGAAAGAAAGAAAGAAAAAGAAAGAAAGAAAGAAAAAAGAAAGAAAAGAGAAAAAGAAAAAGAGAAAAAGAAAAGAAAAGAAAAGAAAGAAAAAATAATAAAAAAGAAAAAAGAAAAAGACAAAAAGAAAACAAAAAGAAAGAAGAAAGAAGAAGAAAAACAAAAAAGAAAGAAGGAAAAAAATAAGAAAAAAAAGAAAAAAGAAAAGAAGAAGAAAGAAAAATAAGAAAAAGAAAAGCAAAACAAAGCAAAAGAAAAAACAAAATATTCAAAAGAACACTAGATAGATAGATAGATGATAGATAGATAGATGATAGATAGATAGATAGATAGATAGATAAATAGATAAGATAGATAGATAGATAGATAGAAAGAAAAAAGAAAGAAAGAAAGAAAAAAGAAAAATAAAAAAAGAAGACAAGGAAAAAAGAAAGAAAAAGAAAAGAAAGAAAAAGATAAAAAAGGAAAAAGAAAGGTAAAAACAGAAAAAAGGAAAAGAAAAAGGAAAAAGAAAAGAAAGAAAAAGGAAAAAGGAAAAGAAAGATTAAAAAGAAAAAAGAAAAAAGGAACAGAAAAAAGAAAAAAGGAAAAAGAAAGGAAAAAGAAAAAGAAAAAAGAAAGGAAAAAAGAAAAAGAAACAAGGAAGTGAAAAAAGGAAAACAAAAAAGGAAAACAAAAAGGAAAAAGGAAAAAGAAAGGTAAAAGCAAAACAGCAAAACGTAAAAAGGAAAGAAGGAAAAATGAAAATAGGCAAAGAAAAAATAAAAGCAAAACAGCAAAAAGAAAGGAAAAAAATAAAAAAGAAAGGAAAAAACAAGGAAAAGAAAGAAGAAAAAAGAGAAAAAAGGAAAAAAAGAGAAAGAAAAAGGAAAAAGAAAGAAGAAAAAAGACAAAAGAGAAAAAACAAAGAGCAAAAAAGAAAAAAGACAGAAGAAAAAAGGAAAAATGAGAAAGAAAAAGAAAAAAGAAAGAAAACAGAGAAAAAAGGAAAAAGAAAAAAAAAAAGAAAGAGAAAAAGAAGAAAAAAGAAAGAAAGAGAGAAAAAAAAGAAACTAAGAGAAAAGGAAAAAAAGGGAAAAAGAAAAAAGAGCAAAAAGAAAGAAAAAGAAGACAAAAAAGAAAAAATATAAANTCTTTTGTTGAACAAACCTGACATGCAAAAAAAAACAAAAAAAACTGATAAATCCATATTAAAAAAAAATCATTGAACTCAATAATCAGATGTTCTGCCTCTCTGTAGTCAAAATGCATTGAACAGGTTCATCTTTTCAGACTCTTTAGTAAGGAATCCCTGTGGCTGTACTGGCCTATTTAGGCATATTACCTTAGCACAGTGTCTTCTTCACCTTCTTCTGATATTATTAGTGATTGAAAAACTAGTTTCTTCTTTATCACCACTATAATTCCAGTTTAATCTGAATGGATTAGATCTCTGGGATTTTCTAAGGCACGTTCCATTGGTGTGGTCAATCATTTTAATTTGGACATTTTGGAAGCAATTGGACCGACACAGACTGAAGTTAATGTCATTAAAGTTCTGCCTGTTCCCAAAACAATCGTGTTTATCTGACATTCGGCTCCCCGACTGGCCTTGATAGGCCGTCTTATCTCAACACGCCTGAGAAGTTTTGTAAACTTGATGCTCTCACACCCCCCCTCCCAAACCTGCTACTGAGGAATTCCACGGACTTTTCAGAGGAGCACAGCTGAATAAACATTCTGTCATCATTTCAGGACTCTCGCCTCTGGCCGTCCTCGGCAGCTCCCCCCCCCCATGAGTGTGCACAGATCTATGAGCTGGCTGCTCAACCGCCTTTGAGTCCTCCCTGACCTCTGCGTAATGTCGGCGTCACTATGTGCTTGTGTGCAAGACTTTTTTTCATTACCACATTTTTGACCTTCAAACAGAGGTCAAAAATGTGTTAGGAATTTTTTTTGTCTCCAAACCCTATGTGTCATTTTTCACCACTTTTATTGTCTGTCCAACAGATCTCACTTGTAAATGAGTCTTCAAGGCTCAATATGACTTATCTGTTTAAATGAAGGTTGAATTAAAAAATATCTCCTACAGCACCCTCTGCTGGTTGTCTTGAGTCAATACATTGCATAGGTTCAACTTATTTACACTTGGATACCTAAATGGGCGATTGGCCCGCCCTCTGGCGCCGGGTCCGATGGTTAGCACTCACAGAAATATAAATATTTGGTTCAAGTCCAGTTTGTCCAGGTTCTATGTGGAGCTTGTGTTTTCTCCTCATGCATTTGTACATGTTTTCCTCACAGTTCCAAAGCATTTTTGTTTGGTTAACAATTTTCTATTCTAAAGTGAGTCCAGTTAGGAGTATATTTGTGTACCGTATTTTCCGGTGTATAGGTCGCACCTTTTTATGGTTTTTTTTAAGGCCTGCGACCTATACACCAGTGCGACCTATACAGTATATGGCTTGTTATCACTTTCGGCTAAACAAAATTTTAAATCCAGCTCATTTCAGAATTATGTTCATTTATTAAGGAAAAGTTCAGCTCAGACATATATTTGCTGTAATTTTTATCAAACAAATAATTGTTTTTAAGTGTTAATCTTCTTAAAAGCCTTGCTGTGCACTCCTGTGGCAGACATTTGCAGCAGAGCTAAACGTAGGTGCGACCTATACACAGGTGCAACCTATCTAGGGATTTTTCCAATGTATTGGTGATAATTGGACAATGCGACCTATACACAGGTGCGACCTTTACACCAGAAACTACTGTATGTGTGTTTGTTCTGTGTGTCTTTGCTTGCTCTGCAGCAGACTGTAAACCGGTCCAATGTCTCATTCATTGACAACTAGATTATTCACCTGTGCCCTCTTGTTGCTTAACGGGATAAAGTGGGTACTGAAAATGATTGAGTGAGCGAGCACATAATATAGTAGGATATTTGTTACTGTGCAGTGAATGTTGCCCTGCAGCAGAAACATAAACTGACTAAAGTGATGAAGAAATGCTAATCACTTTATCCAATAATTCTTAGTCGGGTCATCTGGACAGTTTCTTTTTTATAGAAATGTTTCACCCTCTATCTGGAGGGCTTCATCAGTCAGAGGACTTCCAGCAAACTGTTTTCCCCACCAAGAAGTGAACACCTTAAGTAGACCAACCAGTTTGCTGGAGCCAAGATGGTTTCTGGGGGCCGTCCTGTCTTCTACGTTTCTATAAAAAAGAAACTGTCCAGATGACCCGACTGAGAATTATTGGATTTGGTACCTTAATTATTGAGCATGAACTTTATTGCTAATCACTTTAGTTTTACCACAAGACACACTTTTGTGTCTGCTTCTAATTTTTGACCACCAGATGATCTGTTTCTGCTTGAAGTACAGTATGTGGTATAAATCTGCGACATCCACACCACATTTTAGCTCAGTATCTGCAAAACTGACAGATGAATGGCTGTTGCAGCTATTTTGAATGGTTAACTCCAATAAATAATAAATTTTAGAAGTACAGCACTATTTTTCTGAGAATTACATTGGAATTTATCCAGTGATTCATGTGACATATTGCTAACACTCAAATAAGGCTGACTTCCATAGTTAATGCTAAAGCTTTATGCTTTGTGTGTTGTTGAAAGCATGTGTTGGGATGATGCTTTTCTACCATCAGACAAAATTTCAGTTAATGTATAAAGCTATTCAATTCACAGAGTTAAATCTATTTTTATATTTGATATCAGTTGGCTGTAGCAGCAATTTTGAAACTATCTGACTAAAATGTAATATTAACATTATTAATTATTCATTATTACCTTTTAGAAGTTTCATTTAAATCAATGCATTCTATATTTTTCTAATAACTGACAGTGTTGACTTCAGGTAAAGTTATAAATAGACATCTTAGATCAGTGTGCACTCATGACTCATGGTGTAAGTTAGAGAAGACTCTCAGCTATTACCATATCTATTTTTTAGCTATCTGAAAACATGTTTTTTGTGTTTTTGTCATTGTTATCATGAAAAATAAAAAAACTTCAAACCCCTGTTGGACCTGGGGTCTTTCTGTGTAGAGTTTGCATGTTCTTCTCGTGCTTGCTTGGGTTTTCTCCGGGCACTCTGGTTTCCTCCCACAGACCAAAAACATGCATTTTAGGCTGCCTTCAGGCCCAGTCCTCCCTTGCAAAAGAGAGCTGAGATCTCAGTGAGATTTCCTCAAGTTAGTAAATAAACTAATCAGGTTTAAACTACCGTACTTTTCCACCCTATAAGTCACATTGTCCAATTTGAACTTAGAAACGCTAAGCCTAAAACCCACAACAAAAAACTAACCTTAACAACCGTTTAAATCCACGAGATTTAATTTGACCTCGGTCATAAAGTTGAGACCTGTTTTTCTTGTGTGTTGCACTTTGGAATCTGACGACAAGAGTGTGTCGAAGCAGTGAAACGTTGTTTCCTTGTTGTTTAGTCATTACTGTTGTCATTAGTTGAGATATTGTTTGGTTCTGAACACTCCCAGCCAAAAAGGTTTTGTATTAACATTGGTTAATGAATGATATGGATTTAACTATGCCAACATGCAGTTCGTTTTGTTAAATCTCAATCGTCGAAGAGTCAATGTAGTTTAAAGCTACTCAAGGTACAATAAACTACACTGGTCTCATAATTTCTAAATTGAACCGATTCGATCGTTTCTATTCTAGATTATCTATTCATTTTGATGAGTCTCGCCATAGACTTCAAAATTTATTAGGAATACCAAATCCTACGTCGTTCGTCTAAAAGACAACAGACATTTAGATCAAACTATATTTCATTTTTCTATTTTAGTTTAACCTAAACTAAGTAATGAATGGAGGAATAGTTTGGAATTAGAGGCCTTCGTTACAGAAGCCCTCCAAAATTTTATAGGTACAGATCCCTATATCTAATTTTACAGAATTGATCCACCCCTTAATTGGTAATTGTAGCTGATCTAAACCATGATAGCTTACATACCAGGTGCATATAGGTAAGGCTTAATGTAAAATCCCAATCATAAGCCCACCTAAAAAACCACATAATTGCATGACACATAGAACCAGAGTGGCACTGACTGGAAACCAACCAGCCAACAACCTTCGATGTGGGGACCTGCAGCTCCAACGCTTGGTCTTCAACCTTCATCCAAGGGTCGCCTCCTCTGCGTCAATCGAGGGATCCCCTCTACATGCTGATTATGAAAACAATTGTTGCTGATGAAATCGCCAACTCTAATCGATATGGAATTATCGTTGTGGAATTACCGCTGTGGATTATAAGACTTTGTTTTCCAAGGGATTAAAAGCTTACCGCAATGGGATTACCTACGAACAGTATGGAATTTCCAAAAACTTTATGGGATTATAATTTTTGATTTTTCTTTTCCACTTGCTGGATTACTTCAAGATCAGAGACAGTTCAAGGTTTCCTTTCGTGTTGGACCTCATCCCCAAGGACTGGCGATGACTTCCAAAAGGGGGGAGATGTAGTGGGCATGACCGTGTCCACTTTGATACACCTGTGTATTTTTGAACTGTTCCAGAGATGACCTTTACTGACCTCTCAGTAAAGCAAGACATTTACCACAAATTATTCCATTAGTTGTAATCTGAGATTACAGAAAGCAGAGACTTCCCAGATGAAGGGAACACGAGGGAGACCCTATATTGTGTCTTTAAACACATATAGTGCTACCCAGATGTAAAGGATTTTAACAGGGGTCAGTATTAAGCTGACCTCTTTATCCTTAATTAATTTACTTATTCAGATTGAATAGTAATTTCACGGATTCTTTTCTTTTTCAGTTTACCCAATATTTCTGTGATCTTTATGATGGATAAATAAATAAAGCCATTAAGTGACAGAGACGTTAACTTAGCTTGATATGTCAAAGACACTATCATTTATTTAAAATAAATCAACTAAATTAACACCATTACACTTGATTGACATGATTTCACTTTCTTGTAATTTAAAACGTCAGCACATTTAAATTGTAACAACAGACTTCAATACTGGATGTTAAACATATTTAGTCTGAGGGCTCTTTAACTTAAAAAATAGTTTCCAGCTTAGAAATGGAGATAAGGAAAGATTTAAGAGGAATTGGGAGGTTAAGAGAGGAAGTTTATCTTGCATTTATGAAACCAGATGACACTCTTCCATACGCGTCCAGCTAAGATATCATCACACCTCCAGCAAGCAAACAGCTGCTCCTTTACCTTAAGACGTCCGCCTTGGTTCTGGTAAAGAGCTGTGATCAGCCTTGGACTGACGAGTCGTCGGTCCCGCAAGTCCAAGCTGGACTCCACACGTGTTTACCTTGTCGGTGTCGGTGATACTTGCTTTCGTCGGCAGAAGCCGTGGCAGTCGTGGTTTTTTGGCTCAAGATAAACTTATTCCAGGAAGGAATAACAAAGTTTTGAGCTTACGCTCATTCGAAGTGGACTCATAACAGCAGGTTATCAGTCCTAGCTGAAGACGAAGGTCGTTAGCTCTTGACCAAACGTACCCCAGCTCTTTGGGAAAGTTCACATCTCTTTGAAGTTCCCAGTAGACTCAACCGTTCCAGCAACAGCTTAGAACTTAATAAGAGAATCCGAGAGGAGTGAGACTTGGTTCTTTTTCATTGGTCCACTTGTTATCACCAGTGGTGGGCAACGCTAATCAAAAAATTAGTTCCACAATTTCTAAAACGCTTATTAATTTTTTTAGGTCCACAATTTCAAAAGCACAAATGTCTTATGAAAATTAGGGGAAGCTAATCTAATCCGCTATTTATATTCGACAATTGGTAGCCGGCAGCGTTATGCAATATTTGCACTACACTGCCAACTGAAAAGTAACTAAAATGATCCTAAAAGGATGAAATTACAAAAATCAAAGGATTTATTTAATACTTTACGTACATATATTCTATTCGGCCACAAAATTAACAAAAAAGAGAATGATCTTTTAATCCCTAAAACCACTTTTAAATCTCAAATACACGGGTGTGTCGCCACCGCATTTATACATAAAAGTAACCCAAATACATAAAACTAACGACTCACCGTCGAGTGGTCGACACAAAACACACAATAAAATCCTCCGGCCACGTTAATTTGGCTTGAAACAGCGGGGTTCTCTGCGGATTTATCCATTAGTAACCCAGCACAACCAACCAGCTAGACACAGAGTTAGCGTCCAGTTCACCTCTGACCCGGAAGATGTCAACATTCTATAGGCAGTCAACAGATTTAATGAAAAGTAACTAAAATACATAAAACTAACGACTCACCGTCGAGTGGTCGACACAAAACACACAATAAAATCCTCCGGCCGCGTTAATTTGGCTTGAAACAGCGGGGTTCTCTGCGGATTTATCCATTAGTAACCCAGCACAACCAACCAGCTGGACACAGAGTTAGCGTCCAGTTCACCTCTGACCCGGAAGATGTCAACATTCTATAGGTAGTCAACAGATTTAATGAAAAGTAACTAAAATACATAAAACTAACGACTCACCATCGAGTGGTCGACACAAAATACATAATAAAATCCTCCGGCCGCGTTAATTTGGCTTGAAACAACGGGGCTCTCTGCGGATTTATCCATTAGTAACCCAGCACAACCAACCAGCTAGACACAGAGTTAGCGTCCAGTTCACCTCTGACCCGGAAGATGTCAACATTCTATAGGTAGTCAACAGATTTAATGAAAAGTAACTAAAATACATAAAACTAACGACTCACCGTCGAGTGGTCGACACAAAACACACAATAAAATCCTCCGGCCGCGTTAATTTGGCTTGAAACAGCGGGGTTCTCTGCGGATTTATCCAAGAAACCCAGCACAATCAGCTAGCCACAGAATTAGCCTCCGAGTTCACCTCTGACCCGGAAGATGTCAAGATGGAATAGTCCATTTTTAGTAGGGGGATAAAGAAATCGACCGGTTTTTGTATTGCGTATTTAATGATCGTTTTCATCGTAACTATAATTATTTTTATGTTAAATGTACATTAACAAGCAGGATCAATGTTAGGGATGTAGGTGACTGGCCGGGGCGGGGCCGGGGCCCCTGCTGAAATGGGATCCCCAGGCACATGGTAGATCCGAGTCTGTTCTCCGCTCTGCTCCCTCCCCCTCCAACCCTCCCTCCTCTCTGCTCTTTACGGTGAGGGAGGGGAAAAAGGTAAAACAAGCAGCTACGGAGCCAGCATAAGAGCTTGTAAATAAGTTTATTGGTTTTTACTGATAGATAATTAGTTATTAGCGGTACTGCATTTTAAATAAAAATAGCACAAATCCGCTTATGAATTATAAAAGTTAGTCAAACCACAAAAACGCTGACAAAAAGTTTAGGTCCACTGTAAGCGGATTAGCGCTTTAGCGCTCTCTAGCGGTCTGTGCCCACCACTGGTTATCACTATTCAAGGTGAAATTCAGCGCAGAGAAAGAAATTGTTTAGGAAAAGTATCTGAGTGAGAGACTTTCAGACGCTAGATGAGAGTTTTAGCTGAAACTCGACAAAAACAATTTCTGTATAAGTCAGTTTGACATTTTAGCTGAACTTTGACACCTTTTCATTTGCAGAAATGACACATTGATGTTTCACATTTAAAGAATAACAGCATATAACATATATCATGAAAATGACAAAAGTTATTCTTTTGATTACATTAGAATAAAATCAAAGATAGAAATAGTCTCTTTTGGTGACTATATTCTCAGATTACAACTAATGGAATAATTTGTAGTAAATGTCTTGTTTTACTGAGAGGTCAGTAAAGGTCATCTCTGGAACAGTTCAAACATACACAGGTGTATCAAAGTGGACACGGTCATGCCCACTACATCTCCCCCCTTTTGGAAGTCATCGCCAGTCCTTGGGGATGAGGTCCAACACGAAAGGAAACCTTGAACTGTCTCTGATCTTGAAGTAATCCAGCAAGTGGAAAAGAAAAATCAAAAATTATAATCCCATAAAGTTTTTGGAAATTCCATACTGTTCGTAGGTAATCCCATTGCGGTAAGCTTTTAATCCCTTGGAAAACAAAGTCTTATAATCCACAGCGGTAATTCCACAACGATAATTCCATATCGATTAGAGTTGGCGATTTCATCAGCAACAATTGTTTTTATAATCAGCATGTAGAGGGGATCCCTCGATTGACGCAGAGGAGGCGACCCTTGGATGGAGGTTGAAGACCAAGCGTTGGAGCTGCAGGTCCCCACATCGAAGGTTGTTGGCTGGTTGGTTTCCAGTCAGTGCCACTCTGGTTCTATGTGTCATGCAATTATGTGGTTTTTTAGGTGGGCTTATGATTGGGATTTTACATTAAGCCTTACCTATATGCACCTGGTATGTAAGCTATCATGGTTTAGATCAGCTACAATTACCAATTAAGGGGTGGATCAATTCTGTAAAATTAGAAATAGGGATCTATACCTATAAAATTTTGGAGGGCTTCTGTAACGAAGGCCTCTTCTTCCAAACTATTCCTCCATTCATTACTTAGTTTAGGTTAAACTAAAATAGAAAAATGAAATATAGTTTGATCTAAATGTCTGTTGTCTTTTAGACGAACGACGTAGGATTTGGTATTCCTAATAAATTTTGAAGTCTATGGCGAGACTCATCAAAATGAATAGATAATCTAGAATAGAAACGATCAAATCGGTTCAATTTAGAAATTATGAGACCAGTGTAGTTTATTGTACCTTGAGCAGCTTTAAACTACATTGGCTCTACGATGATTGAGATTTAACAAAACGAACTGTATGTTGGCA
The DNA here is from genome assembly GCA_038048925.1 of Garcialebias charrua. Lineage (NCBI taxonomy): Eukaryota > Metazoa > Chordata > Actinopteri > Cyprinodontiformes > Rivulidae > Garcialebias > Garcialebias charrua. Next base: position 14,393 of record JBBPBX010011206.1, on the reverse strand, counting down.
TAGTTAAATCCATATCATTCATTAACCAATGTTAATACAAAACCTTTTTGGCTGGGAGTGTTCAGAACCAAAACAATATCTCAACTAATGACAACAGTAATGACTAAACAACAAGGAAACAACGTTTCACTGCTTCGACACACTCTTGTCGTCAGATTCCAAAGTGCAACACACAAGAAAAAGGTCTCAACTTTATGACCGAGGTCAAATTAAATCTCGTGGATTTAAACGGTTGTTAAGGTTAGTTTTTTGTTGTGGGTTTTAGGCTTAGCGTTTCTAAGTTCAAATTGGACAATGCGACTTATAGGGTGGGAAATACGGTAGTTTAAACCTGATTAGTTTATTTACTAACTTGTGTTTGGACGACCTTATTATCCCATGAAGTCGGTGAGTTTGTGAGATCTTTGTCTTTTGTGGAGTCATTGAACGCCTTGTAAGGTTTGATCTGATTTCGATGTACCCATTTAGCAATTGGCTCTTTGCGGCCTTTGCTGATTTTGATTTCGTAGACGACTGAGGACACTTTGTCTGTTATCAGATGAGGTCCAGTCCACCTGGGCATTAGTTTGCGGGCGAGAGTTCCGGTCTCGGACCCTCCTTTCCCGGTTGCTGGGGCGAACGTATAGTACCAGACTCTGTCTCCCACTTGGAGTTCATTGTGAGAGGCCTTCTGGTCGTAGTACGCCTTGCGTCCTTCAGCAGATTTTTCCAGGTTTTTCTGGGCGAAAGCAAAAGTGTTTCTGAGGTGTACATTCAAATCTTTCATGTATTGTTGTGTAGTGTAGGCTGTCGCCATGGCGGCGTCGCCTGGTTGGTACAACAGGTGTAGAGGGAGAGTCATTTGTCGACCGGTCATCATCTCGAAGGGAGAGATGCCAGTTGATGTGTGTGGAGTGGCTCTTATGGCCATGAGGACCAGAGGGAGTTTCACGTCCCAGTCCTTGTGGTTTGCAGCCACGTATTTCTTCAAAATACTCACCACAGTTCTGTTTGCTCTCTCAACTTGGCCTGAAGCCTGTGGGTGGTAGCCGACATGAAAGTTAGCCTTGACGCCTAGCGTCTTCCACAGTTCTTTCATCACTTCACCTGTGAAGTGTGTACCTTGGTCTGAGTTCACCCGAAGGGGAAGTCCAAACCTTGAAAATATATGATTCATTAACAACATAGCAGTGGTTTGTGCTGTGTCGTTGGGAGAGATGCCAGTTGATGTGTGTTGATGTGTGCCAGTTGATGCGGCTCGGGTGGTTGCTGAGGCAAAAACTCGGGCGTGGGAGGAGTTCGGAGAGGCCATGGAGAATGACTTCCGTACGGCTTCGAGGCGATTCTGGTCCACCATCCGGCGTCTCAGGGGGGGAAAGAGGTACGCGACCAACACCATTTATGGTGGGGGTGGCGTGCTGCTGACCTCAACTCGGGATGTTGTGAGTCGGTGGGCGGAATACTTCGAAGACCTCCTCAATCCTACTGGCACGTCTTCCACTGAGGAAGCGGAGCCTGGGGACTTTGGGTCGGGTTCTCCGATCTCTGGTGCTGAGGTCGCCGAGGTGGTTAAAAAGCTCCGCGGTGGCAAGGCTCCGGGGGTGGATGAGATTCGCCCGGAGTTCCTTAGGGCTCTGGATGTTGTAGGGTTGTGTTGGCTTACGCGACTCTGCAATATCGCGTGGACATCGGGGGCAGTTCCCTTGGATTGGCAGACTGGGGTGGTGGTTCCCCTATTCAAAAAGGGGGACCGTAGGGTGTGTTCCAACTATAGGGGGATCACACTCTTAAGCCTCCCTGGTAAGGTCTATTCAGGGGTTCTGGAGAGGAGGGTCCGTCGGATAGTCGAACCTCGGATTCAGGAGGAACAGTGTGGTTTTCGTCCTGGTCGTGGAACACTGGACCAGCTCTACACCCTCAACAGGGTCCTGGAGGGTGCGTGGGAGTTTGCCCAACCAGTTTACATGTGCTTTGTGGACTTGGAGAAGGCATTCGACCGCGTCCCTCGGGGGGTTCTGTGGGGGGTACTCCGGGAGTATGGGGTACCAGGCCCTTTGATAAGGGCTGTTAGGTCCCTGTACGACCGGTGTCAGAGCTTGGTCCGCATTGCCGGCAGTAAGTCAGGCTCGTTTCCGGTGAGAGTTGGACTCCGCCAAGGTTGCCCTTTGTCACCGATTCTGTTCATAACTTTTATGGACAGAATTTCTAGGCGCAGCCAAGGTGTTGAGAGGATCCGTTTTGGTGACCTTAGAATCGCTTCTCTGTTTTTTGCAGATGATGTGGTCCTACTGGCTTCATCAGTTCGTGATTTACAACTTTCACTGGAGCGGTTTGCAGCCGAGTGTGATGCGGCCGGGATGAGGATCAGTTCCTCCAAGTCCGAGGCCATGGTCTTGAGCCGGAAAAGGGTAGCATGCCCTCTCCGGGTCGGGGAGGAGGTCCTGCCCCAAGTGGAGGAGTTTAAGTATCTCGGGATCTTGTTCACGAATGAGGGAAAACTGGAGCGTGAGATCGATAGGCGGATAGGTGCAGCGTCCGCAGTGAAGCGGGCGCTGTACCGGTCTGTCGTGGTGAAGAGAGAGCTGAGTCAAAAGGCAAAGCTCTCAATTTACCGATCGATCTACGTTCCCACCCTCATCTATGGTCATGAGCTTTGGGTTATGACCGAAAGAACAAGATCTCGGATACAAGCGGCTGAAATGAGTTTTCTCCGCAGGGTGGCTGGACTCTCCCTTAGAGATAGGGTGAGAAGCTCAGTCATCCGGGAGGGACTCGGAGTAGAGCCGCTGCTTCTCCACATCGAGAGGAGCCAGTTGAGGTGGCTCGGGCATCTGGTTAGGATGCCTCCTGGACGCCTCCCTGGTGAGGTGTTCCGGGCATGTCCCACCGGGAGGAGACCCAGAGGAAGACCCAGGACGCGCTGGAGGGACTATGTTTCTCGGCTGGCCTGGGAACGCCTTGGGATTCCCCCGGAGGAGCTGCTCCAAGTGGCTGGGGAGAGGGAAGTCTGGGCCTCCCTACTTAGGCTGCTACCCCCGCGACCCGACCCCGGATAAGCGGAAGAAGATGGATGGATGGATGGATGTATATATATATATATATATATATATATATACATATATATATATATATATATATATATATGTATACATATATATATATATATATATATATATATATATATATATATGATATATACATATCTATATATTAGGGGATATTAGTGTTTGAAAATATGTCAAACAAGCATATATACTTTGGTTTAGTAGGATTAGAGTTGCAGTGTCTTTTGTATTTGTTCATTTCCTTATGCACACAGTCTGTAACTTACACACACAATTCAATACACCCCATAAAAAAGAAAACTATGAAAATGCTAATTTACCGACTCCACTTCTAAAGTCATACAGTTACGCTGGAAGCTCTTTGAAAAGGAATGGCTGAAAACCTAATGCTTAAAACTGCTTTGGCAGCAATAACCTCTCCATTTATAACATGTGGACAGAGTCAGTGCTGTGGAGATCCCTTATGAAAAATGTACAAGACCAAAGCCTACGGCTAATAGGACCATAGATTATGGAAATAGAGCACATTACTTATTGTATTCATATTCTTCATAGAAAAAAATAAAATCACTAACCAAAGGGTCAAACAGCAATTAAATCTAAAATAGCATCCTAAATGTTAAACAAATATCCATTACACAGAGCAAAGAGTAGACAATTTTTGTATTTATTATTTTTTAGAACATTATTAGGTAAGGAAAATGTAAAGATACATTTGTTTTTATCAAATCAAAGCATTACGTTTTATATCATAGCAAGCAAATAATAGAATTGTTTATGTATTCATTCATCAGGAAAGATAGTTTGTGTGACTTGTTTTTGGCCCACGTCGAGGAGTGAGAATTGGAAATACTCCATCTGTGAATGTTGTGAGTGTGATAACTTCAGAAAAAAAGGGTGATTCCAGTTTGGTGTGTTGCTGCATGAAGTACAAAATGTTCCTATTAAAAACTGGGTTGCCATGTCAAATTCAAGATGGCTGCCCCCATAAATATACTTGTAAAACTTGTGAGTGCAATAACTTGAAAAGTGAGCAATGGGTCAACTTCCTTTTGGTAAGAAAGTTCATTCTCAATAGTCCAGGTATCAAATCCGCTCATTCTCAATCAGTTCATCTGGACAGTTTCTTTTTAGTAGAAACGTTTCACCCTCACTCCAGAGGGCTTCGTCAGTCAGAGTAGTCCAAAGCAAACTGAAGCTACCCCACCAAGTAAACAACTTCCTTTTGGTACATTTTATATTTTCATTTTTAATATTGCTTACATGTTCTGCATACTCCACAAATCATTTCTGTGTGGTTACACTGCCAAAAAGCTAAAATCAGGTAAAGAACTAAGCAACACTGTTTACATTTTTCGTTGTGCAGTTAGTAGCATTGACAAAGCAAAGACAGGCCAAAACCATAAATCACAGAGCACAATAACAGACACATTTTGAGCCGGTCCATCATCGGGCGTGTTTTGTTTTCTCATTGCATCTTGGCAAATTGCTGTTATTAATGGCAGAAAGCATAGTTTGCAGCCCTCATTAGATGTTGTTCCAACAGCACCACTGATGGATTGAGACAAGCTGGAGGCTTTGTTGGCCTTCACAACCAGCTAATATGAGCCAATTAAATGCCCTCCACTTTCTGGCCACTCCACAGTTGCTTATACAGGCTTTCAGTGATGGTTAAGTATCCATCTTCATGGACAAAAAAGATTTTACAAGTACAGTAGTTGTATTTAAGGAATCCTCTTCAGAGCAGTGTCCTTACATACCATGAGGAAAATACAGAAAACAGTTATTGAGTTAGCTTAATCCAAATAGTTTTCAGTCTTCATTCACTTTGTTTACACAAGTTGTTATTGTTTATTAATAGAAATGTTCCGAGACACAAAGCTAACTAATTCAACTTACTTTGTCATGCTGTGGTTTAGGAATTTTTCATTTTTAGACAAATTCCAAAGCCTAACAAAACATTTAATTTACTCAGGAGAGGTTTGTGTTTAAATTCCAGATGTCCAAGTATTTGGGTGCATTTTTACAGGCAGAGTGACACTTTTGTATGTCATGTGACACACCTACCTGACACCACTAATTTTATTTTTCAATTCAAGATTCAAGATTCAAGATTCAAGAGCATTTATTAACATTGCACCAATTTTCATCGATACAGCGTGATTATGTATTCACAGTCATCCAGGAGAGGGTTTTGAGTGTGAAAAGCTGCTGCCTTATCAAAACACATGACATGTTCTTCAGCGCGGCCTCTCTCATCCGTCTCAGGATGAAGGTCAAAGGTGGGAAAACAGGGAAAGAAACCATGGGGGTTACAGCGTTGATATTAAAAAAAATGAATCACATTTTGTCTGCAAGACACCGCATGACCCAGTAAAAACCATATCATAAGCACATTTATGACAGTTACATGTTGCAGGTTGAAACTGAGGCAGGGAGGATCTGTCCATGAAACATTCCGGATGCCTCCGATAACGCTCATAGAAAAGTTCTCCGGGGGGGGGGGCAGACAAGACAAGAACAGCTTTTTTCCACAGTAGCCACGTCTCAGGAGAGATTAGATATCCAGCCTTTTCCAAGGCTGTTTCCAAGGGAGCCAGATAAGAATTACAAATATTTTTACATCAGGCACACTTTGTAATTTCAGCAGCCTTCAGTCTGTAAGGGCCATTCTGTTCATATGATCCAATTCGGGACTTTTTTTTTTTCCCACTGATCCAACTCTGACCTCAGATGTTGACCACAGCGACCCGAGTCCTAAGTCCAAGGGTGACCAGCTCACCCTCTGGATAAGCTCTCAAACAGCTGAATTCTGATGTTGACCACAGCGAACAGAGTCCTAAAACCAAGGTTGATCTGTTCACCCCCCGAATAAGCTCGCACACAGCTGATTTCTCGAGGTCACAGCGCAGACCAGACGTCGGGTGCTCCAGGCATTAAGTCCTGCTGAAGTCTCCCTCTTTTGCGATAGACCAGTGCTCCACAAATGCCAAAAAGGAAAGCGCTGCCATCATAACCAATATAATCCAAGATTCCAAGATTCTTCACCTCCACAGAGCACACCCAGACATCCACGGAATCCATGGCGTATCCTCCGTCACTCTGTGAGGTTGAAAAGGCTCCCCTTGTGCCTTCTTCTGTGGAAATCTTCTTGTAGAATCGAATGCCCAAACCTCCAATCCATCTTAATTTGCGTTCGAGGCGCTTTGCTGTGGAGCTGCCAGCAGCAGGGGGGGGAAGGACAGGAGAGGGAAGAGTTGCGACTGCCTCCGTTGAGAGCAAGGTTGAAAGACAACCATTTACCTAATTTTAAAGACTGTTTAAGAAGACCCTGCTAACAAGAAAAATATAGTTTTCCTTCATGAACGTTATTGCTCAATAATCCAGGTATAGTGGAATATACAGGGAGTCCTCGAGTTACGAACGAGTTCCGGACCTAAGGACCGTTCGTAGGTCGATTTGCCGTAGGTCGGAACCCATAGCACCTGTCGTTCGTAAGTCCGGATTTTCGTTCGTAAGTCGGAAATTGTATGCTAGCGCTACGCCAAACACCCGTTTTTAAACATGTGACTCATAAATATGCACAAAACTTTGTTTACAAACGGTTAGCTAGCACACTTCCATCTAAAAACACATGCCACTGCTGTATTTAATGTACAACTGCTGTATTAAATGTACAACTGTACAGTTCGTAGGTCCGTTCGTAAATCTGAGTTGCCGTATGTCGAGGGCGTCGTAACTCGAGGACTCCCTGTACCTGGATTATTATACCTATAAACTCAAAATAGTTTTCCTGTTTCTCTTTGAGGGTTTGGGTTGCATTGCCACAAGTAAGTCGGATCACTTCAGGGTGGGAGTTGGTCTCCACCAGGGCTGCCCTTTTTCACGATTCTCTTCATAACTTTTATGGCCAGAATGTCTCGGTGCAGCCAGGGCGCAGAGGGATTCCGGTTCAGTGGCCTCAGGATTCCATCCCTGCTCTTTGCAGATGATGTGGTCCTGTTGACATCACCGTGCCATGATCTTCAGCTCTCAATGGAGCGGTTCACAGCTGAGTGTGAAGTGGCCGGGATGAGAATCAGCACCTCCAAATCTGAGGCCATGGTCCTCAACAGAAAAAGGGTGGATTGCTCTCTTCAGGTCGAGGGTGAGGTTCTGCCTCAAGTGGAGGAGTTCAAGTATCTCAGGGTTTTGTTCGCGAGTGAAGGAAGAATGGAGCATGAGATTGACAGGTGGTTTGGTGCAGCATCTGTGTTATTGCAGACTCTGTGCCGGTCTGTTGTGGTGAAGAGGGAGCTGAGCTGTAAGGCAAACCTCTCTGCTTACTGGTCGGTTTACATTCCTACCCTCACCTATGGGGTGGTTGTGGTTAGAGCAGTTGTCCTCCAATGCAAGAGTTGGGGGTTCGAATCCACCTGCAGTCACGTGTCGAAGTGTCCCTGGGCAATACAATGAACGCCCCATTGTCTCATTGGTGTCCCATCGGTGTATGAATATGATAAAGCAAAGGGCGTAAAAAATCTTACAGACAAGAGATCAAAGGACTGGGTGGACATGGATATGATCAAAAGTCAAAGTCAAAGTCAACTTTATTGTCAGATCTGCAATATGTACAGTGCAGGACATACACAGGACCGAAATTGCGTTTCTCTCAGTCCCTCGGTGCAACAGTAAACATCTAAACATTGAAACACTGAAACATATAATAATAGACATAAGCATAAAAATAGTAAAACTAACACTGTCCTGAGTTTTTTTGCATAGTGGTATAAAAAAAGAGTATAAAAAGTATAACTAAAATAAACTAAAGGTTTCTAGCATTGACATTTGCAAAGTGGCAAAGCAGCGTATGAGTCAATGTACACAGTATATGTATGAGGTAGTAGTTGATGTTGTTGTAGAGGCAAAAAGTGGCATATGCAGTAAGGCACATTGGGCATCCCTAAATAAGACCGTTCAGAGCACACTGTATATGTATCAGCAGTGGTGTAGATATTAGAGTAGTGTAAATAAATGTAAACAGTAGTAATTACATGTAAGCAGTAGTAATAAAAGTAAACAGTATTAATAAATGTAAACAGAGAATGTAAACAGTATTATGATTATAGGCAGTGATGTAATACAGACATTAGTGCAAGTATGAGAAGTAGTGCAAACTGTATGAGCACATGACCGAGAGTTTAGTGAAAACCCGTTTGGTGACACAGAGTCTAGTGTTAAAAACTTTGTGTTGAGTGATAGTATGTGAGAAAGTTTTAGTGTTAAGGCAGTTCAAATGGGAGGGGAGGCAGAGTAATATAATGAGCTATGTTATTGAGCCGTTTACATATACTGTATATGTAACTTATCATTTTCAACAGGAATATTTCCAGATAATATGAAAGTAGCTAAGGTAGTTCCTCTTTTTAAAAATGGTGATAAATGTGTGTTCAACAATTACAGACCTATATCCTTGTTACCACAGTTTTCTAAAATTCTTGAAAAACTATTTGTGAACAGACTAGATCAATTTATAGACAAACAAAATATTCTAAGCAACAGTCAGTATGGGTTCAGAGCTAAAAACTCTACATCAATGGCTCTCATGGAATTAATGGAACAAATAACAACTGCTGTCGATCAAAAACAATATTGTGTCAGTATTTTTGTTGATTTAAAAAAAGCATTCGATACTATTGATCACACCATTCTCCTAGAAAAACTGAACAAATATGGTATTAGAGGACCAGCATTACAGTGGGTATCTAGCTACTTAAAAGATAGGAAACAATTTGTACAAATAAATGATGTAAGATCTGACCTCTGTAATATCACATGTGGAGTTCCCCAGGGCTCTGTGCTTGGACCAAAGCTATTTATTTTATATGTGAATGACTTGGTAAATGTGTCAGGACTCCTTAAATGTATACTTTTTGCTGATGATACCACATTTTTCTGTTTAGGTGAAGATATAGAACAAATGTTGGAATTGATAAAGACAGAATTTACCAAAATACAAACTTGGTTTAAAATCAATAAATTATCATTAAATCTAGAAAAAACTAATTACATGATATTCAGTAATAAAAAGAAAACTGTTGACGTTCCACTCAAAATTGAGGGTGTTGAGATTTGCAGAGTGAGTGAGGTGAAGTTTTTGGGTGTTATTATTGATGACAAACTGACATGGAAACAACACATAAATTCTGTAAGAATAAAAATAGCTAAATCGATTGCAGTACTGTACAAGGTCAGAGACCTATTGAATGATAAAGCTCTGTATTTGTTGTATAACACAATCATTGTTCCACACTTAATCTATTGTATTGATGTTTGGGGGAAAGCGTGTAAAACAATCACAAAGCCTATTTTTGTATTACAGAAAAGAGCTGTAAGAATTATCACTAGAAAACATTATTGTCATCCATCCAGTACATTATTTTATCAACTGAAATTATTGAAATTCCATGATTTGGTTGATTATAATATTTTATCAATTATGTATAGGGCTCAAAATAACGATTTACCTTTAAATATCCAAATGAATTTTGTTAAAAGACAAAGTTGTTATAATCTTAAGGGGACAGAGATGTTTGTAAAACCACAATTCAGAACTAGCTTGAAGGGACGTTCTACCTCAATCCAGGGAATTAGATTATGGAATGGCTTGGAGAATGTAGTTAAAAATGCCAAGTCACTGTTTACATTTAAGAAAATGATCAAAAGGAATTTGTTGAAAAAATATATATGAATTAGCATAATGTGTATTGTATCAATTATTAGTTATGTATTAGTATTAGAAAATTAGAAAGAGTTAGTCATTTTGTACTGCTGGTGAAAGATTATTATTGTTTAATCTGATTGTTTGAAAAAAGGGGCAGATATAATAAGATTTATTCTTCTTTCTGCTACCTTTCATTTTTTTTACATTGTGTACGTATCATTAATGGGATTGTCTTGTATTGCATTTCTTTTGTAAAAAAATGAACAAATTTAATAAACATAAACAAACATAAACATAAAGCACTGATTATTATCTGTATACTGTATAGTAGAGTGCTGCATGAATGGGTAAATGAGCACAGATTGTTTTGTAAAGGGCTTTGAGTTTCTTGATAAGATAGAAAGGTGCTATGTAAGTACAGTCCATTTACCATTTGTACCATTTACCTATGGTCACGAACTCTGGGTAGTAACCAAAATAATGAGATCACAGATACAGGTGGTTGAAATTAGTTCCCTTTCAGTCTGGTCTCTCGGTGCAACATACTTGCTATGGGAATTGCGCCACCGCACAATTACCTGAAGGAATATACTCATGCCTTTACGGCTAGGGCGTCACCGCCGCGCCAGAGGCCCCGCCCTCTGGGTACTTAAGCGGCTGACGCCCCTCCATCTTTCTCTTTTTTGCCCTTCACCTCGCTAAACCTGAACTACCTCTTCGCGGGACTTCTCTGTTGCTTCATCGCTCAACTTGAGGTGAGCTTGCTCCCTGCACAGAGCGCACAGAGAATTATTCCTGCGTATTGCTGGACTAGCGAAAGCTAGTCCGGCACATTTCTCTTAACCCCAAAGTATTTTCTTCTCCTCTCTCTACAGATTGCTTTGCTCGACGGCGCTAACTATGCCACAAGGAAAAAGCTATTTCGCTAACTCCTAGCGAGCTAGCCAGCGAAAGCGACGTGATGGAGGGGACATTTCAAGGAAAAAGAAAAACGATTCTGGAAGGACTCGCTCGCCTTATCTCAGACATGCCTCTGGAGAAAGGAAAGCGAAAGGCGAGACTTCCAAGGAAAACCAACGGGACGGCGAACCCAACTTCGCACGCCTGTCCCACTAGATGTGGTTGCTCCCTCGCAGCAACGAACACCCACGAGGCCTGTCCAGTCTGCCTGGGAATGCTTTATGCAAAAACAGCACTGGATACGCCCAACTTTTGCCCACATTGCAGCCTCATGCTGGATATGGTGCTGCGGCATCGGGTTGACCTTGTCGCCAAAGCCATGGGCAATTCAGCGGTACCAGCGGACACGGACACCACACAGCCCCTCACTTCCACGCCGGAGCTAGAGAACATGGCTCTACATGACAGCACACGAGTCAAATGGGGCGACATCCCTGACGTGCTGGCTCCTATGGTGGACCTAACAGTCGAGTTCGACACCCGAGGCATGATGAACGAGGACGAGATCTCGATTTCAGCCTCGGGCAAATTTTCAATGGAGGAAGCAGACGTGGAACTGGAGGATCAGGGTGAAGATCTCTCCCAGACCCCGGTACCTGTGCTCCCAGAAACACTTTTCCATCCCTGCTCTGTTTGACTTGTGCCACAGAGCAGCGGACGCGCTGCACATCCCATGGCCCGAGCCTCCGCCTCGCCAACAGGTCACGAGGCTGGTAGGAAACTATTTTTACTTGAAGCAGCAGGCCGCCACGAGGCAAAGGATGCCCGTGTTCCCGGACTTCCTCACAGAACTAACTCGCACCTGGACTCAACCAAGAGCCCCCATGCTCCTTCCCCTCTCACAGTTCCTCGACGTAGATGGGATGGATGAGGTGGGAATGGCTAACGTGCCTCAGATTGAGGACACACTAGCGTCTCACCTGGCTCCTAATCATCCGGAACAAAACCAACTCTCCCCAGCAAGGCTTGTCGAGCTTCAGCGTCTCTACTCGAGAAGTGCTACAGGGCTCAGGGACTTGTGGCGCGCGCCATGAACGTGTCCGCGTTAATGCAGGCTTACCTGGCCGAAAAACTACAACTGCTCCAGGTAACAACGGACAAGCAGGCGGCCGCCGACTTGTTGGACGAAGCCCGCAGAACAACAGACTTCGTGTTCCGTATGATGAGGACAGCTGCTGTTTCACAAGGCAGGGGCATGGCGGAAGTGGTCATCGCGATTCGCCACCTGTGGATGACTTTAACGGATCTCCCTGAGGGACAAAAGGTGCCTTTTCTCCACCACTTGATAGAGCCGACAGGATTATTTGGTAAAGCTTTGGAGTGAATTCAGACCAAGCTGGACCAAAGACGCAGACAGGCGGGAGCTCTCCGGGTGGGCATTCCCCGGAGAAGCCCCCCCAAGGGAGTCTGCTAGAAGCAGATCTGCGCAGTTTCGACACCACTCGGCAACGCGTGCCCCACCACAGAAGCGGCCAGCATACGAGAAAGAGCCCTGGCAGCGAGAAAGAGATGTCTGGGCCTCCCTGCTCAAGCTGCTGCCCCCGCGACCCGACTTTGGAACAAGTTGGATGGATGAATGGGTGGATGGATGTTCAAAATATATTGTGGTAGCTATTTCTTTTACACTATCTGTCTTGTTGTTTGCACTCAAATAATTTAGCACACTGGTTGTGAGATTGCCATTTTCTGTGTTTTCCTACCTGAGTTATTTGAATTTGCACTTAAAATCTGCATCTTTGCAGAGCAGCTCATATTTGTTTTGAATGAAAACAGTTTGAAGAGAGTTTTCATGTGGGAGCTACCATTTTTTCCCCCCAATAAATCCAGAATGTGCAGTTTTAGGTAGGGCATGTTCCATGGTTTGCTAAAAAAATTACTGAAGCATAAAAAATGATTGCATCTTATTTTGGTCAAGGCTCCTTTTTTGTGTTTGCATTTAAAAGCAATAATTTTACAATTTTTTATGTGTATCAATTTTATTGGTATAACATTTATTTTTAAACAAGCTTTGTTTAATTTGTTTTTACATTGACTTGGAAATACTAGACATTTATGTATATTTTATTTTGTAACTGCCATGTTCCTAAATTTGAATTTTTAATAAAGATGAAGGTTTAAATGTGTTAATTTGTTTCATTTATATAAAGGAATGTAAAAAAAAAACTCAATTTTGTAATTACTTAACCCAGTTATGTGACCTGGTTTCACTAAACCTGGTTGTTTGAATTGAACATGAGTATATTAGGTTCAACTAACATAATCAAATAACTTTAATACAACTCAATAATGTTTAGTAAACTGAACTAAACTGGTATAAGTGTAGTTAAACATTTATGAGTCCCAAAATGTAATTAAACACTTATGGGTCACCAACATGTAGGAAGTTAGGTTCTGGTCAGTTTACTGACTTTACCATATTCCAGGTGCAAGTTGGCGCAGATTTTATCTGACCCAAATTCAAACGAGTTCACTCTTTTTTGGATAAAACCGATCAACTGTGACAAGACAGAAAGTAATTTCACGAGAAACGTCAACTTATGTTGATCCACCAGGAGATGTACCTTTTATTGAGAAAATCACAAAAGTACATCAAACATTTGTATCGAGATTAGCTCTGATTTAATAACTACTGTAGACAAAATTCAAATTGAAACAAACAGACAAGTTAAGGTTTAACTTTCCTGTTGGCACATATACTTGAGAGTTACTGGCTTAGGAAAATTAAGTTTAAGGAGGAAGAAATGGAATGAAAGATGAAGTTTAACAGAAGTTAATTATTTTGAATTAGACAGGGTGACACTTTTTCCAAATGAGTCCGGCTGGACTTCTCGCACGCTCAGCAAACAAGCAACGACTCTTTACCTGGTGACGACACGTCTCTTGGAGATAAGAGTTGAGAAGCAGTGTGGAGACTTAACGGATTGTGGTCCGGTAGACGTCCAGTTGACTTCAGCGTGTGTTTACTGATTCAACGATACGTGAAGAGCGCCTTTCCTCGGCAGAAACAAGACCACGTCCTGGTTGCTTTTCAAAATAAAACTTTCAGAAAACAAATTATTTCAGAAAAGAAATGAGTGAGTTACAACAAAGCTCTGTGGTAACTCTGGTTGAGAAACGTAGGTCTAATTGGCAAATGACCACAACGTTCAACCAGTTGAGAGAAGAACCAAGTTCAGTCTTCCTTTTGCACTGAAGCCAAAACGGGAAGTAAGAGTTTTATGTGTAGGGCGGGATCAGCCCAATTCATCCCGCTTATTGGCTGTTGAAGAAAGTAAAGGAGTGATTTTTCCGTTCCCAGAGTCGGAAGATCTCTGAAGGACAACAGGAAAACTGTTTAGAGAAGCAGCCAGATGGACTAGTAAAGTGAAATATTATGTCTAGCTCAATAGACAAAGCAGATAAGTTTCACTTAAGAAGTTACCCTGAACTGTACCTTAGATTTAAAGCACACTTGTACTGAAGAATAAACCCAGCACAGGAGTGTCCACTCATGCAAATAACAGATCATCATTAAATGACAAAAATATACTGTTGATCAATTCTGAATTAACACAAAGAAAAAGAAAATCTATTTCTGAGTGATTTGTGTCTCTTAATTCAAAGTAAACTGGAATAAAACAGTAATTTTGTCCTTCATTGTAGGTTTTTCAGAGAAAAGGAGATTCACTTGAGAGCTGCAGTGAAAA
>JBBPBX010011205.1:36079-49293 GCA_038048925.1 Garcialebias charrua | reverse complement strand
CCCTAAATTTGCAGGCTGGCGACATCAACCTTCCTTCTGATAAGGGAGTGTCTCATACGGATGGCATCTTGGAGAGCAATGGAAAAGGGACATCACCCATCGATTCTGTGGAATTACCCAAACTGAAAGGAGTTGGACGGAGCAGGATAGCTCGCTTCAGTCTGTACAGACACCTGCATAAACACACTCTGCAGCACACAGACAGTGTCAGCAGTGTGGACAGTGCAGGTGGGTGAAAGCATCTTATAGTCAAATGTGCAGACTTCTCAAAATGTTTACTATTCCTCTTCTTTGTATTGGGGTATGCTGATATGGGAGGAAATTTGTGAAAGAAAATTAGTTCTTTAAATCTACAGGATAGAGAAAAGTACAACACCAACTTGATGATAAAAAGTTAAAAAAATAACAACTGGGCTGAAGCTGAAGACATATAGAAGAAAACAGAAGAGGGGCTTTCAGATTTCATACAATTTAATTCAATTGATTTATATAGCACCGTCACAACAAAAGCCAACTTATGGTACTGTACAGAAACATTCACAAACATTATTAAAACTTAGTAGTAAAAGTTATCTATTTAACTAAGCCAGCAGATTGCATTGAATATTCACTTTGTCCAGTCTCTCATCCTGAGCAAACACAAAGGACACAGTGGAAAGAAAAAACTCCCTTTAACAGGAAGAAACCTCCAGCACGACCAGGCTCAGAACAAGCAGCCGTCTTCTTCAACCGGCTGGGTTTGAGAGGACAGGAAGGAGAAACAAACAAACACAGAATGACAGATCCAGATGTACTTTCTATTTGAAGAAAGACAAAGACTACTTTTTGGATACTCTAGGAACTACAAGTAAACCTGCAGACTCCGAGTGAAGTGCTCTGTTAGGAAAATACAGAACATTACTACTGTAATATAAGATGGAGCTAGGTTGTTGAGAGCTTTGTATGTTAGAAGTGTTGGGTTATTAAAAATCTTTCATGACAATTCTGTTAACAGTAACAATGAAGTCTTCATGTAGAGTCTTACTGTTCTTTGAACATTCCATTCTAGATATGCCAGACAGAGGGTGATTGCTTTTTTTCTGATAGATACAACTAAAGCTGCTTCACTGACTTTTGTGAGAACCCCCAGCTTATTCAAGTAGTAGTCACAAGATAATTTAATAAACAGGGCAACTCACATGTCTAAGCTGTAAAACAGCTTCCTCTACCATACAAGGGACGGCCGTGGCGTAGTGGTAATGGCAGTCGTCCCCTGATCGGAAGGTTGGAGGTTCGAATCCCCATTCCCCACACCATGTGTCGTTGTATCCCTAGGCAAGACACTTAACCCCAAGTGTAGGACTGGAAAGGCGCCTTGCATGGCAGTCTGCCGCTACCGGTGTATGAATGTGTGTATGAATGGGTGGATGGTTGGTATTGTAAAGCGCTTTGGGGCTCCTCACAGGGGGCTAGAATGCGCTATATAAATAAGCTCCATTTACCATTTACAAGGTAATAATCTGGCAGAAATATGTGGTCGTGGGTGGTGTCCTCAGGAGTGTCCAGCGTGACAAAACAATAAGGGAGGCCTAAAGGACCTCCTCAATTGTTTCCAGGGGTCACCAACATGGTGCCCGCCGGCACCCGGGTGCCCCCAAGGACAATTTGAGGTGCCCCCGGACCTGTTCTAAAAATAGCACAACTCACTACTAAGCTGCATTTAAAATGTCATTTCATTCAGTTGTTATTCTTTTTTGTATTTACACTATATATTTTAAAATGTCTATCTTAAAAATATGTTCTTAAAAATAGGTTTATTATACATTTTTTTTCAATTTACGCTTTATTTCCGAAGAGTTTATCAAACTGGTGCCCTTTGTATGACTCCGTACCCAAGAAATAGCTCTCAGTTTCGAAAAGGTTGGTGACCCCGGGTTTAGACCAATCAAATAGTTGCACAATCTCAACACAACTCTGTGTAAATCATAAGTTTGTCATCTTTTTCTGGATGGGTGACAGCAGCAAGTCACAGTGAATTACTTTGTACTTACTTGTGGACTATGGCTTCCTGAACAGAAAAAGATCCATGTACATCCTCCATCCATCCATTATCTTTACCCGCTTCTTCTATTTTGGATCACAGGAGTCGCCAGTGCCCATGTCCAGCAAGGCGGGGTACACCCTGGACAGGTCTCCAGTCCATCACAGTGCCACATAGAGACAAACAAGACAAACAACCATTCACTCTCTCACTCTCACATAGGGACAATTTAGAGTTACCAATCAGTCTAACATACATGTTTTTGGTCTGTGGAGGAAACTGGAGTACCTGGAGAAAACCCACGCATGCACAGAGAGAACATGCAAACCCCACCCAGAAAGGCCCCCGGACCGGGATTTGAACCGGCAACCTTCTCACTGTGAGGCCGCAGCTCTACCAGTTGCACCACCATGCTGTCCAATCCATGTACAGTTTACATGTTTTTAAAATTGTCCAATGTCAAATAAATCTACTTAAGAAGTAGCTAGCAATTCTTTAGGTTGTTTCCTCTTGAAACAAATGAACATGCTCTGAGAGACGTAAGATTTTGAATTATATTCTGAATATGACAGGGAGCCAATGGAAAGAAGTTAAAACTGGAGAGATATGATCTCTCCTACCAACTCTCATTGAAACCTTGGCGGCAGCATTTTGTATCAGCTAAAGACTTATTAAAGAAGTTTTTGGACACCAGATAATAAACAATTGCAATAGTCCAGCCTAGATATTATAAATGCATAGACCAGTTTATCTGCATCATTTTTGGACAAGATGTTTCTAACTTTAGTGATATTTCACAGGTGGAGGAAAGCGGTTCTGGTAATGTTTTTCATGTGGGGGTTAACATATCCTGGGGGACCAACATGGTGGCGGACTGTCTTTTGCTGAGCTACCGTCTGCCCCACTGAAAAATTGTCTTTTATATTCATATCTTCTCTGCCTTCACGCTAGATATTTTTTATCTGAGACTGATGTTACAGACTGACTCAACAGACCTGTGATATATGGCCTTTAAACAAACAAACAAACAAAAGAAGAAGGCAGCGATGTCTTCCATCACATGGCCTGTCGTCACAGCTGCAGCCTCGGGCCACTGTGATGGAGAAGCAGGTGGAGCAGGTGCATCAGCCCCACCTTCACTGGGCTCTGGAGGGACAGATGATTTGACTCTGAGGTCAGACATTCTGGCCTCAATTAATTAAGTAGTCATAGCAATAATTAGTATAGATATAAGAGTTGCTCTGATGGATGATTCTATATTATTAAGAGCAAATTGCAAGCGTCTGAGCAGAACTAGTTAATTCCACTGCATGCCTGAGAGCAGAGTTTGACTGAGTTAAACTGGGTATTTCAGAGATTGACAATGGGCTGTCTTTATGCTTGGATGAGATGGAGAAGATGTATGCGACGTGGTGGAATTAAAGAGCAAAGTCAATGCTCTTAAAAACAACTTGAACCCATGGAGGGACATATGAAGCATGACAATATAAGGATTATTGGAATTCCTGAGTCGGTGAGCAAGTGCACAACTACAGTATAGCAATAATGCTAATGGAGGGGCTGAAGCTGGGCAAGTTGCTGCTAATTGATCATGTGTACCAGACACCGGGCAGAAGAGGCTTTTATGGGGGGGCTCCAGAGTTATTGTGGCAAGGCTTCATTATCATCAAGTGTGCATGGAAATAATACAACGAGCGTGCAGCAGTGGTCTGATCCACTTCAAAGAATCAACCATATGCATCGCCGCAAATGTGGCGCAGGAGTGGCGAGGGCTCGAGCAGTGTTTACAGAGGTGAAGCGACTACTGCGGAACCAACCAGGTGTCCAGTATGGTCTTCTTTTTCCTGCATGGCTTCACATCACGCATGGAGGGATGGATAAGGTGTTTGTCGACTTCAATAAAGTGATGGAATACATCAAGAAAAATGTAATTCCAGCAACGGGCAGCGAGGATCAAAATAAGTCACAGGACCAAACTCTCTCAACCAGCAATTTTCCTTAGGCTTGTGTTTGATTCAAAATTTGGCTGTGATTCTTTAGTGGTACAACATTTTAGTTGTATTGGAGGGTAAATGTACAATGTTAGCACTTCAAATGGATTACCCTAAGTTTTGGTATATAGTACATACCCTATGATAGGAGAGTTTTCTTTTTTTCTTTATTAAATATTTCTATGTTTTGTATTGGAGAGCGATTCTACAGTGTTAATGCTCTGAGTTGATTGCCGTACACATTTGATGTGGTAACATTTCAATATTTTGTTGTTTATTTTTGTGTTTTTAATTACTATCATATCACATGTGGGCAGACGGGAGCCCTGACAGTTGGATTGTGTTCTCTAGAGTACGGTAAGCACTGTGTGGATTTTCAGTTGACAGTGGGCTTGTTCTCTGTGTTTAGGTAGGATAGAGAGGTGAGTTTATACTGGATCAGTCTTTTGGGGGTTTTGATTTCTTTTTATCAAGTATTAACTTGTGATATTTTGTATGTAAATTATTTCGTACTGTAGAAATATGACCAGCGTTAGGGATGTTGTCCATTCTAGCGGCTGCCCAGTTAAGTGTGTAAGCTGGAATATGAAATCCCTTAAGGAGGCTCATTTTGTACGATAGGAAGACCCCCCCCAATAGCTTATATATACATTGGATAAGATAGGTCATGTAACATATCCATCTGAAAAAAAATTGAAATACACCCTGAAGGGTTCTGCAGGAAGGTTCTGGGACACCTGGCAATGTTTTCTGTCATTTGTTGAGAACTTGTCATTGTCTGTATAGATTATTTGTGTATGTGCGACTGATCCCATGTGGGAGGGGATTTTGTTCTGTGTTCTTTTGCTTTGTTCTGTTTTCTTTGTGCATGTTTGTGTTCTAAAAAAGCAAAACATTAATAAAAAATACTTTATTAAAAAAAGACATATCCTGATCAATAATAACACTAAGTTTCATTACATTAGTACTGGAGGCCAAATTATTTCCCTCCAGAGGAAGTGAAAGGCTGCAAAGTTTATTACTAAGATGCTCAGATCCAAAAACCAAAACATTTGATCCCATATCATTTTAAAAGCAGACAATTAAGGGTCACCCAAGGTTTTATGTCTTTAAGGCATGTTTGTAATCTGTAACTGATTGAATTCATTGGAATTCATGGACAAATACAACTGTGTATCATCATCAGCATAACAATGGAAAATTATCCCATGCTGTTTAATAACTTTACCTAATGGAAGCATATATAAGGTAAATTATTGTTCTAAGCACTGAACCCTGAGAAACTCAATAACTATGAAGAAGATTCATTATTTAAATTTACAAACTGGGATCTATTAAATAAATAAGATTTAACACATTTTAGAGCCGTTCCTGTATTTACAATAACACATTCAAGCCTCTTTAGTAGAATATTGTGATAAATTGTATCAAATGCAGCACTGAGGTCTAACAGGATCAGTATAGTTAAAAAAAATGAAGTCATGTCCTTTGGACAGATTCTTCTTGTTGAAAAATGCAATATTTTATCCAAAATACTTCTTCAGTCTGGGGAGCTGCAACAAACTCAATCTTATTAAAAGCACATTATCATAGTGGATTAACCAGTTTGTTGATGACAGCTAAAACTAGCTGTTTATATGATAAAGGAGGACCAGCAGCCTAACAATTGATTATTTGTGCCTTTCATTGTGCACAAGAGCATTGTGAGAAGGTGACATATAGACACGGACTCTGCCCCTGTTTAATGATGGACGGTTTCTTGGACTTGGTATAGACACAAATCCAGTTTCTGAGGCCATCCATCCATCCATCCATCCATCCATCCATCTTCTTCCGCTTATCCGGGGTCGGGTCGCGGGGGTAGCAGCCTAAGTAGGGAGGCCCAGACTTCCCTCTCCCCAGCCACTTGGAGCAGCTCCTCTGGGGGAATCCCAAGGCGTTCCCAGGCCAGCCGAGAAACATAGTCCCTCCAGCGCGTCCTGGGTCTTCCTCTGGGTCTCCTCCCGGTGGGACATGCCCGGAACACCTCACCAGGGAGGCGTCCAGGAGGCATCCTAACCAGATGCCCGAGCCACCTCAACTGGCTCCTCTCGATGTGGAGAAGCAGCGGCTCTACTCCGAGTCCCTCCCGGATGACTGAGCTTCTCACCCTATCTCTAAGGGAGAGTCCAGCCACCCTGCGGAGAAAACTCATTTCAGCCGCTTGTATCCGAGATCTTGTTCTTTCGGTCACAACCCAAAGCTCATGACCATAGATGAGGGTGGGAACGTAGATCGATCGGTAAATTGAGAGCTTTGCCTTTTGACTCAGCTCTCTCTTCACCACGACAGACCGGTACAGCGCCCGCTTCACTGCGGACGCTGCACCTATTTTCTGAGGCCATGTGTGAATATCATTAGTAACTTCACCAATGTTGTTTCTGTACTATGATGGGCTCTAAACACTGACTGAAACTCCTCAAACAGATTATTTATGTTCAGATGTTCACACAATTGATTTACAACTATTTGCTCAAGAGTTTTTGAGAAGAATGTTAGATTAGATATAGGTCTATAACGTGCCAGAATTCCTGAATCAAAATCAGGCTTCTTGAAATGGTAAATGGAGCTTACTTATATAGCGCCTTCCAGCCCTCTGTGAGGAGCCCCAAAGCGCTTTACAGTACCAGCCATCCACCCATTCATTCACACATTCATACACCGGTAGCGGTATTCTGCCATGCAAGGCGCCATCCAGACCTACCGGGAGCAACTCTGGGTTAAGTGTCTTGCCCAGGGACACAACGACACATGGTGGGGGGAAGCGGGATTCGAACCTCCAACCTTCCGATCGGGGGTCGGCTGCCACTACCACTGTGCCACGGCCGCCCTTGAAAAAAGGTTTAATTACAGCAACGTCAAAGCGCTGTGGTACGTAAACATTCATTAGAGACAAATTAAGCAGGTCCAAAATGTGGACATCAATTAGGGGAAATACCTCTTTAAACGGTCTGGTTGGGATGGATCTAGCAGACATGTGGATGGTTTGGATGAAGCTACTATTTTTGACAATTCAGAGAGCTCAACAAGACAAAAACAGTCCAATTACAAATCTAGTGATATTTTTAAAGCTGCCTCATCTGACACAGAATCAGAGGCGATAGTAGGAAGGATGGTTTGAAAGTTTACAATGCAACATTAGGCCTGATTCCCTGTCAGCTCCACCCCAATTCACACTTTCATGCAGGTGACCAAAACACCCTCCACTGTGCTGGGGAAGTACCAGTAGTTCTAATCTAATCTGTGCAAGTACACAACCAGGATTCTTATCAAGTCAAAAGTCAAAGTCAACTTTATTGTCAGAACTGCAATATGTACAGGACATACACAGGATTGAAATTGCGTTTCTCTCAGTCCCTCGGTGCAACAGTAACCATTTAAACACTAAAACACTGAAACATTTAATAAACATAAGCATAAAATAGTAAAAGTGTAACACTGTCCTGAGTTTTTGCATAGTAGTATAAAAGTATGAAAATTTACACCAACACTAAAACACTAAACATTTAATAAACATAAGCATAAAATAGTAAAAGTGTAACACTGTCCTGAGTTTTTGCATAGTAGTATAAAAGTATGAAAATTTACACCAACACTAAAACACTAAACATTTAATGAACATAAGCATAAAATGAAATAATAAAAGTGTAATACTGTCCTGAGTTTTTGCATAGTAGTATAAAAAGTATATCTATAAAATAAACTGAAGGTTCTAGCATTGACATTTGCAAAGAGTGGCAAAGCAGCATATGAGTTAATGTACACAGTATATGTATGAGGTAGTTGATGTTGGTATAGAGGCAAAGTGGCATATGCAGTAAGGCACATTGGGCATCCTTAAATAAGGCTAGTCAGAGAATACTGTATATGTATCAGCAGTAGTGTAGATATAAAAGTAGTGTAAATGTAAACAGTAGTAATAAATGTAAACAGTATTAATAAATGTAAACAGTGAATGTAAACAGTAGTATGACTATAGGCAGTAATGTAATACAAACATTAGTGCAAATATGAGAAGTAGTGCAAACTGAATGAGCACATGACCGAGAGTTTAGTGAATAACCCGTTTGATGACACAGAGTCCAGTGTTAAAATCTTTGTGTTGTGTGGTAATGTGTGAGAAAGTTTTTTGTGTTAAGGCAGTTCAAATGGGAGGGGAGGCAGAGCAGGCAGAGTGTTTAGCATCCTGACTACCTGATGAACAGAGCTGTCTCTCAGTCTGTTGCAGTTCTAATAAAGCTTGGAACTCCACACACTCCAGACATGTTTGAATTGATAATGCCTTCTGGATGGGAAGCTAAATGTCTCTGCTTCAGAATAGTACAGTGTTTTTTGTGTGTGTTTTTTTTTTTCAACTTTTTTAAATTGATCATGAACTGGATCACTGAGAATCTTCTCCAGCACATTCTTAGTGAGAAAAATTGAAACTTCTTATCTAAATATTATGCAGGAAAACCGGTTCATGCATTTATTACACCTAGACTGGGCTATTGCAATTATCTGGGTGTCCAAATACTTCTTAAAAAGTCTTCAGTTGATCCAAAATGCTGCTGCCAGAGTCTTAATTGGAGTTAATACGAGAGATCATATCTCTCCAGTTTTCGCTTCTCGCCATTGGCTCCCAGTCAAATCCAGAACTTAATTCAAAATCTTACTTCTAACCTACAAAGCTCTCAACAATCTAGCTCCATTGTTCCATATTTTCCTAACAGAGCACTTCGCTGTCAGACTGCAGGTTTACTTGTTGTTCCTAGAGTTTCCAGAAGCAGAATGGAGGAATATCTTTCAGTTCTCAGGCTCCTCTCTTGTGGAACCGACTTCCAGTTTATGTCTGTAAGGCTGACACCTTGTATACTTTTAAGACTAGGCTTAAAACTTTCCTCATTGATAAATCCTATTGTTAGGGTCAGCTTGTGTTCCCCGAGCTGTCCCTAAGTTATGCTGCTATAAGCTTAGACTGCTGGAGGACAAACTGACCACATCTTTTCACTCTGCTACTGTCTTTACTAACTCTATTCAACCTGTTTTGTATTTTTAATTATTTTTTCCATCCTTGACATGTGTTTTGTATTTCTTCCAATAGGAGATACACCTGCACCTACACCTGGACCTGTCATTCTGTGTTTGTTTGTCTCTCCTTTCTGTCCTCTCAACCAGACGGTCAAAGCAGATGGCTGCTTGTCCTGAGCCTGGTTCCACTGGAGGTTTCTTCCTCTTAAAAGGGAGTTTTTCCTTTCCACTGTTGACATTGTGTTTGCTCAGGATGGGTGACTGCAACAAAGTAAAGACTCAACGAGTCTGCTGCTTCCTTAGACAGAAAACTTTACTAATTGGCTTTTCTATGTATGTGAATGTTTCTGTTCAGTGCCCCCCTGAGACAACTTTGTTGTGAAATGGCACTATATAAATTAACTGAAATGAATTGATTTGAAAGAGTTCAGAAGATGTTTCAGAAAATATGACTCTCACTAGAACATTAACTGTATGTACATTATGTTTATGTGTATGTGTGTAGGGAGTGGTTCTGGTCAAAGCCTTAAGACTGGTGTTGGCGAGTTGCAGGGAAACACCAGATTCTGGCATGGAAAAGACTACTGCAACTTTGTCTACAAGGACTGGATCCAGCTGGAGAAACCTTTTGATGGTCTGGTACACAAATATATTGTATTGAATACACTCAAGAATATGTATTTAGTGCCTAATTTTTTCAAGTTTGGTTTTTACAAAAATCTACTACTTGTAGCAGTTTTTTCCTTCCTTGATTAGCATCCTATAGGTTGCTACTTCTAATTTCATTTTTCATTTTGTTTACCACACCCCACTTTTATGTCTGTGCCTTCTGTTCATCACTCTGACATACTTTTGCATTAGTTCTTGGACTTTAAAATTTGTTATCTCCTTTTTGTAGACTTTATCGACAGGTACACCACTCCTAGAATGCCTTGGCATGATATTGCCTCAGTGGTGCATGGGCGGGGAGCCCGGGATGTGGCAAGACACTTCATTCAGCGATGGAACTTTACCAAGGCATGAAAGTTTGCTCACTAAACACACATGCGCACGCACACACATACACACACAAAACACACATCACTGAAAAACAAGATAAGAATATAATGATTATTTTATCTGGCATGAAAGGCAGGGGACATCATGCATTTTTTCAAGTAATGCTAGGCATTTATTATCCCCCACTGGGGAGCACAGAGGGCGAACTTGGAAATACCACGTGTCAGTCTCTGCATGTTGTGAGCATGATAATTTGAAAAGAAAAGGTCCGGTGCCAACTTTCATTTGGATGTGTAGCTACATGTAGAAAAGTTTCCTCTTTAAACTGGGTTGATCCATCAAAATCCAAGATGAGTGCCACCACATGTAGGTTTATATGTTAATTTTATGAGCTGGATAACTTGAAAAGTAAGCAACGTGCCAACTTCCATTTTGGGGTGTGGTTGCATCTAGGAATAAGCAAGATCATTATCAAAAATGGTTTGCCACATCTATATCCAAGATAGTCAAACTGACCACCCCTATTATTTGAGGAAACTATGCTTAGATATTGCTACAGTCTAGAGTAGGTCGAACCCACCTGGAAGGGTGAGTTGACTAAAAACCTGGATGACCCTGAATTTCCTGCTTTTGAACACAGACAAGACTGAGGTTTTGGTTTTTGGACTTCAGAGTCAGAGTACTTTTTATTAACATTGCACAAGTTTGCACCAGTACATTGTGAATATGTACGCACAGTCATTCGGAAGGGGGCGAGTGTGTGAAGCTGCTGCTATCAGACCACATGAGACATCATATCACATTATGTTCTTCAGCGCGGCCTCTCCCATCCGTATCGGGATGAAGGTCAAAGGTGTGAAAACAAGGAAAGAACCATGAGGGTCACAGCGTTGGTATTAAAAAAAGATGTATCACATTTTGTCTTTTATGACACCATATGAGACAGAAAAAACTATACCAGATATACATTTAGCATCTTGGGAATTAATTTTTCAGACTTTCACACTCCTTGGATGGCATTAATCTGACGTCCAGTTCTAATGTTAAAACTCTTGATGTTATTTTTGATCAGGACATGTCTTTTATCCCCCACATTAAAAATGTTACTAGAACCTCCTTCTTCCACCTGCGTAATATCACTAAAATTAGAAACATCTTTTCTAAAAATGATGCAGAAAAACTGGTTCATGCATTTGTCATGTCTAAACTGGACTATTGAAAAGGTTTATTATCTGGGTGTCCAAATACTTCTTTAAAACATCTTCAGTTGATCCAAAATGCTGCTGCCAGAGTTTAAATGAGAGTTGATAGGAAAGATCATATCTCTCCAGTTTTAGCTTCTTTCCACTGGCTCCCTGTCAAGTCCAGAATTGAATTCACCATCTTACTTGTAACCTACAAAGCTCTTAACAACAGATCTTATTGTTCCATATTTTCCTAACAGAGCACTTCACTCTCAGACTGCAGGTTTACTTGTTGTTCCTAGAGTTTCCAGAAGCAGAATGGGAGGAATATGTTTCAGTTCTCAGGCTTCTCTCTTGTGGAACCAACTTCCAGTTTCTGTCCATGAGGCTGACACATTGTCCAGTTTGAAGACTGGGATTAAGACTTTCCTTTTTGAAAAATCTTATAATTAGGGTTGGCTTGTTATGCTATCTTAAGCTTAGACTAGAGGACAAATTGACCTAATTTCTTAAAATGAATAATTACAAATGCATACATATGAATAGTTTCCATTTGAAATTATTTATATCTTTGACATGTGATTCTCAACCTGCCATTGTGTATCTGTTCCTCCTTCCTGTTCCTCTTAAACCCAACCAGTTGAAGCAGATGGCCACTTGTTCTGATCCTGGTTCTGCTAAAGCTTTCTTCCTCTGCAATGAAGTTAAACTCAAAGCAGTCTGCTCCTCAGATAAACAGTGTTAACTTATTATTTTTTATATATGAACGTTTCTGTTCAGTGCCCTGAGATGACTTCTGTTGTGAATTGGTGCTATACTTTGTATAAATAAACAATTGAATTGAAATAATTATGTTACTATTTTTCAATGTGAATTCATGGTGACTTCAAACTGATTTTAACAAATGAGGTAGTTTGTGGCTTAGGGATTTAAACAGGAAAAGAAAAAAATACACTGACAACTACTTATTAATGACTAGTCTGTGACTGGAAGAGGGACATTTCTTTTCTTATTTTCCATGACATTAACTTTTCCCCTAATTTCACAGTTTACATGTTTTCCATTTCTCCTCTTGATGTCTCCAATTTTGTCCTCCATTTCATCGGATGTCTCCTACAGATCATGAAGCCAAAGTATCGCTCTCTGTCTTATCCATTTCTCCTGCCGAAGTCTCACTCTACTGCCAATGAGCTCCACTATCAAGTTCCTGCATGTGTGAACACTAAAGTGCAGGTAAGAAAACCGATCATGCATTTTTGTAAAGAAATAAAAAAGTCAAAGAAACCAAAATGAAATTATTCTCCAGAATGAAAACCAAGGACCAACAATGTTGACAATTAATGGAAAACATAGAATGCACCTAAACTCCCACTATCCTATATTTTCACATCTTGAAACAGATTAAAAAGAGTTCAAGTTAAACCTTCAAAAGAGCCAACAAGTTACAAAACTGCAATGCATCTTATTTGTGCCTGAAATGTTTTAACTGGAAGGAAATTACATTTATAAAATGCTTGTCTAAAATATGAAGCGCTTAAAGATCACATCCTCAGATCCAAGTGTTTGTTTAAAAGTTCGTCTTTGTCTTGTCTGACAGTTGTTGCCACACTTATTGGCTGTAAATTAAAAGTTGTTACTAACTAAATGTATTCAAATTCTAAGTAGATTTTTCAGTTTTTGTCTGTCTTTTGTCAAATTTAATAACATGTAGTACAGCCATTCATACACTTCTAAAACAAATAAGGCTTTAAAGCGCAAACTGTTTTCGCTGGAGGATGTGGGCGTGGCGGCGTGACGATCTCAGAAGTGACGCCGTTGCCATACTTTTGGCACTAAATTCCACAGATTTGAACCGAAGTGCACCAAAATCACTACAATCGATCATTATCCACCACTTCAACAGGCTTCCATGATAAGTGGCCAATACCCTCCACAACACCCCCTATATTATTACTACAGTTAGATCTCAGT
>JBBPBX010011205.1:17168-34362 GCA_038048925.1 Garcialebias charrua | reverse complement strand
AATATTATTATAAACACAATATAATTATAAACTTTAATTACAAATAAAGTTCAGTTGTTTTTGTCTTGAACATTTTTGAATAATGAAATAGGTCAAAATGAAATGCTTATAAAACATTTGCACTATTTTATATCCTTTTTTATAATTATTACTCTGAATGCATACCTATAATTACTCACTGGCAAAAGTTTTGACTGAAACAAGTTATAGCAAGTTGTTAAAGTGTTCTTACTTCTGTAGACGGATGAGATACGTCTTATTGTCGATGTCATACACGTTGTTTACTCTCATGCCAATGTAGCTGTGAAAGAAAAAGGTTTAAAAAGTGACCGGCCAGCCTACATGTGTGAATAAAAACATTACACTGGAAGAAACAGGCTAAGCTAGCTTAGCTGCGGCTAGCACTCATCACCTACTTCGCATTAATTTCGGCAATAACTGCCCTGATATCCACAGTAGTGAATCTGGTTTTCATCGTGCTTTAAATCCAGACTGCACGGGTAATAATTAAGAATGAAAATGTCCACTCAATTTTTAAAATTCACATCTCCAAGACAGCGAGAAAGAAAAACTTGCACCCCTTAAAACTACGGAGCATGCGCAGACGCAGTAGACTATTTCAACGGAAGCCGAAATAGGCCATAAATGATCAGGTCCACGCCTTTTCCACTGTACAGATGCTCTTGTGTCTGTATTGTCATTTTATGAGTGTAGTGAATCTGCTGCTCTGCCACAGCAGGATTTACTTCTGTAAAACTACTTACTAAGCTCATGGTAGGCTTTGTAACAGTTTATGTGCAGCAATGCTGCACTACTCAAACTGGCTTATAGACCTTAAGAACAGAGCAAGCTCACGAAATGCGTGCAAAACGAGCACAGACGGGAACAACAGGGGGAGCGCAGCGGAGGTGCAGAACAGCCTGCAGCAGAATGAAACAAACTCCTGCCTCCGGGAAAATGGTAAGAAAGGAACGAGTTCTGTCTAATATCTGGGCCTGCTGTGAATAAAACACCTGGACTGGCAGCTGTCGGGGCTTGTTTCGTGTTTTTAACTCTAATAAAATAAATAAAAAGGGTTTGTGTGCGCGTGTGGCAGAAGTGCAGTGTGCTCCTCAGGTCAGAGGAGGGCGAAGGCGCGTGCTCCGTTACCATGGCGACGGTCAGCCACCGGGCGCAGCGAGGCTAGGCTAACACGAAGCTACTCTTCTGGAAAACATCTCGTTTTGAGGATTAAACTTAGCATGTGCCGTCCAGACACGCGTGTTAGAGATATTCCACGGAAATGGGGCGACTCAAAGGAATGCGTAGTAAGTAAAAAACAAATGGAGGTTTCCTTTGAACTATTTAACCTTTAGTTTATCACATGTCGCTGTAACGTGTGAGAAAAACTGCACAAAAAGCAAGCAAATTCAAAAATTTACATCAGTTCAATGATGTTTAGTTTAAATTTGATTCAATATTTTGGTGACGCTACGGAAATAAAGTCACATATTTGGCTCAGTGTCAGACTTGGAAATAATGTGCTTATAATAATATAATAATCATTTTATTTAAAAGCGCCTTTCAGGACACCCAAGGACACTTATGTCCAGGAATTAGACAGGTCCAACTCTTTATCAGAATAACAGTTAGTTATCGTGCTGTTGCTGGTGAAGCTGGTAGAAGTTTCTATAATCCATTGTTCTTTTTTTATTTTGTCTGTCTAGGCTACAAAATAATCCAGAAAATTGGAGAGGGCACATTTTCAGAGGTGCTGAAAACCCAGAACCTAAAGGATGGAAAGTTTTATGCATGTAAGACGATGAAGCAGACAATTAACAGGTATGTTGTTCCCTGGGTCTGACCCAGGCATTACCAGTTGTTTCTTGTTGTTTTGACCCTTGAAACCTGAACCAGCATGCGTTTATTATCTATGTGCTCAACACCCCCTGGTGTCTGAACTCACCCTGGTGTCTGAACTCACCCTGCTCTTTACATTTGATGAGCAGCAGAGCCTGAAATGAGCTTTTTAATTTGTGTCACTTTTAATTAATATTTTCATTAATATGGATGAAACTGTGCCTTTGACGTGTAATAAAAATGTAGAATAACACATTAGTACAGTTTATTCAACCTTTTTACACTACAAACAGAACATATCATTACTGTTATAAACACCATACCATACCATACCATACCATTTTATTTATAAAGCACTTTAAACAGGAACAAGTCCACACCAAAGTGCTGGACAAACAAACACGCAACAGGTAACACAGACAATGAAGTACAACACGAAAAACATAAAAACATTGCAGATCATAAATCAAACGATCCAATACAAATCAGCTGGCATTGAAATGAAGCAAATCTGTACATTTGTCTCTTATTGATGTTCTTAAGTTAAACATTTGTAAGCAAAACATTCACGTGTATAATTTTAACCTATGGAAACATGTCCCTAGAGCCAGTTTTGGTAAGCCAGGGTCAGAGCACCAAGATCCCCGCCTTCGGCCACTGCCCATGGCATCATGCACCTGACTTGTATGGCCCCTCCTGCAGATGGTGGGCCCACAGGAAGACCTGACCTCCAAATCTGAGGCCATGGTCCTGTCGGAAAACAGTGCAATGTTCTCTTCAGGTCGAGGTTCTGCCTCAAGTGGAGTTCAAGCATCTCAGGGTTTTGTTCATGAGTGAGGGGAGAATGGAGCGTGAGATTGACAGACGGATGGTGCTGCATCTGCAGTATTGCAGATTCTGTGCCGGTCCGTTGTGGTGAAGAGGGAGCTGAGCTGTAAGACAAAGCTCTCTGTTTACCAGTCGGTCTACGTTCCTCCCCTCACCTCTGGTCATGAACTCTGGATAGAGACTGAAAGAATGAGGTTGTGGATACAGGAGGTTGAAATGAGTTTCCTCTACAGCAGGGGTCACCAACCTTTTTGAAACTGAGAGCTACTTCGTGGGTACGGAGTCATACAAAGGGCACCAGTTTGATAAACTCTTAGAAATAACAAAGCGTAAATTGAAAAAATGTATAATAAACATATTTTTAAGAACACATATTTTTAAGATAGACATTTTAAAATATATATAAATACAAAAAAAGAATAACAACAGAATAAAATGAAATTTTAAATGCAGCTTAGTAGTGAGTTGTGCTATTTTTAGAACAGGTCCGGGGGCACCTCAAATGGTCCTTGGGGGCACCCGGGTGCCCGCAGGCACCACGTTGGTGACCCCCGCTCTACAGGGTAGCTGGACTCTCTCTTAGAGATAGGGTGATGCGTTCAGTCATCCGGGAGAGACTTAGAGTAGAACCACTGCTCCTCCACATCAAGAGGAGCCATGACGTGGTTCAGGCATCTGAATGCCTCCTGGTCACCTCCCTAGGGAGGTGCTTCAGGCATGTCTGACTGGGAGGAGACCCGGCCCTGCTCAAGCTGCTGCCCCTGCAACCCAACTTTGAATCAAGCAGAAGATGATGGATGGAAACAACTAAAGTGATTGAAAATATGTTAAACCCACCAGCCATATTTGTTACGTACAGTGTGGCCAGCCTGATGTAGGTACATGATGGGACTCAAGCCTTCTAGGGGGCCGAGGCAGGGCAGCCCACCTAGGACCTGAAAGTCTCAGCCAGATTTGATCCCCAGCCATGCCACTGCTCCACCTGTGTGTACCCCAGGTGCGACGGGTTAAATGCAGAGAACTCATTTCACCATTCAGCATTTTCACATGGTTCAGCTTTGGAACTGAATTTAAGAAATGATCAATATATCTGGAAAACTACTGGAGTAAACCCTTTCAAACTGCACCACTTGATACAGTTCAGGATGATTTTTCAGTTTATAGTCTGCAATGAGTACATTTAAGTCAGCAAATATAATTTAGCACAAATACCATTTCCTCCCCAAAGTCTGGAACAGGCAAACAACCTGCGAGAAGTCCAGGCCATGAAGAGACTGAGTCCTCATGCAAACATCATCCAACTGCATGAACTGATTTTGTGAGTAATGTGGATTTATTATAGTAACTGTCATGTTGTGATACGTCTTAATAATCTATCACGTTGTTTCAGTGACAAAGAAACAGGGACAGTGTCTTTAATGTGTGAACTGATGGAGATGAACATCTATGAGTTCATACAAGGTAAAACAAGTTGCATGTAAAACTGGAACTTAAAAATGTGCATTTGCAATGTTTTCTGGAATAAATGATCATTTGTTGCAGGACGAAAAGCACCACTGCCTGAAAACACAGTTAAAAACTACATGTACCAACTGTGCAAGTCACTCCAACATGTACACAGGTAACACAGATAATGTGCTTATGACATGTTCATGTTTTAGTTATGCTGACGTTTCCTTTTTTTCCCACAGTTGTGGAATCTTTCACCGAGATGTAAAGCCTGAAAACATTCTCATAAAAGTGAGACATGTCATTAGTGAAACCTGATTTCTGATCTGGCCCAGCAAGGTTAGATTTCCAGCATTAAACATTTTTTTTTTAATGAATTGCAGCAAAACGTTTTGAAGCTCGCAGACTTTGGCTCGTGTCGAAGCGTGTACTCCAAGCCTCCACACACAGAGTACATTTCCACTCGCTGGTATCGGGCCCCCGAGTGCCTCCTTACTGATGGATATTACAGCCTGAAGATGGACATCTGGAGCGCCGGCTGCGTCTTCTTTGAGATCATGAGGTGTTTTCCAAGAAGTTTGACCCGTTTAACTTTCACTTCTGCTAAAAGTCAACATACTGTGGAGTTGAAACGTTGAGGTTTACCTGTACATGTATTTGCATTCAGCTCTGTGTAATTTGACTGTTCATGTGCATTCACATTCATAAACAAATGTACGGCAACACCTATGTAAATAGCTTTGTCATATGACTGTACTCCTGCACGTTCCAGCTTGAATCCTCTTTTCCCTGGAGCCAATGAGTTGGACCAGGTTGCCAAGATCCACAATGTGTTGGGGACACCCGATCAAAGCACACTGCAGAAACTGAAACAGTAAGGACTTTTCTCCAGACCTTCATTTGGCCTCACAAGCTGCATTTATAAATTGTAGTGTCTTGATATCGGACAGGTCTAGAGCGATGCATTTCAACTTTCCCCCGAAGAAAGGCACCGGCATCTCCAGATTACTGCCCAACTGCCCGGCTCCAGCTCTGTCTCTGCTTTATCAGATGCTCGCATACGACTCAGATGAGCGCATCAGCGCTGAAACAGCGCTGAGGCACACATACTTCAGAGAAATCAGGTTTGAACTGACTCACAAGCCATAGCTTAAATCGTAAAAAGAAACATCGTCATTTTCAAGAGAAATATAGATGTTTTAAACTTCTTCTTTTATCAGAATGGCTGAAAAGAAAGCCGACACACGTCACCGACTTTCTGAGACTTTGGATGGAGTAGGAAGTGCTGTGATCCAGAACTCCTTGGAGCAAATCTGCCGACCAGCCCGACTTGGGAAACAACTGAGGGGTAGACACACGAGGCAGACGCCGTTAATGAGTGTAAGTCTAAACTGTCACTGGTCAGTCAGAGGAGTCTAATGAAGTCAAATGCTAACCAGCTGCTTTGTGTGTAGCTCAACACCAAACATGTAGCAGACCACCTCAACAGACACTGGAATGTCCCGCGTTGTCCGCTGGAGCTGCCAAAGCTCAACATGTCAGGACCACACATGTCATTTCCAGCTTCTAACCTGCCTGCTGTTGCCCTCATGCACAGAGGAACACTGCCAGCCATCACACCTAAAAAGTGCCACACACAGTTGGCCAAGGTAATTGTCATTTCTTCTGAAACTAACGCAGAAATGTAGTAGAGCACAACAGAAAGTTTGTTTTTTTGCGTATCTTAACAGATTACTGGTAAGTGCCTTACTAACATTTTTCAATAGATCTGACATTCAGGCTTCCTTTCTTCTCTTCACAGCCACGAGATGAGTCACATCACTCGGCTTTCAAAACCTACGTGTACATGCCACCTCTGGATCGAAAGCATGGAGGCATCTGAGAGCCAAAACACTGAAGTATCAGATCAAATCGTTTCTGAGGAAACTAGACAAACCTGAAAAACAGAAAGGACACTGTTTGGACCAGCGTGATGTAAAAGTGGTAAAACATCACAAATATCCTGGAGGGGAAAAATAATAAAAACGTATTGAAAACCATAAAACCTGTTTTAACTGCAACACCAAACCGTTTAACCTGAATGTATTAACATTTAATGTAACGTCTACACAGAAGATATTCTGTCATAGTGCTGAATTTTGTTTGACTTGGTTGTGTTACATATAGAGAGACTTTAAAATGAATATGTACACAAGCTGAACAATAAGTGGAAGATTTTCACCACTGACAATGAACATTTTTCACTTTTAAAGTCATTCGATACCTCGGAGAAGTCGTCAAACTGCTTGGACTTGTTCAGGTCTTCTCAAAGCACTGATAAGAACGTGTGACACTAAAAACCAAACCCACGTCTGTGTTCGTTTGAAGAACAAAGTGAATGTGATCAGCCTGCGTGTAAATATAGTGAGACGTGATGCTTCGAGTTTGGAAGACTGGAAAATAAATCTTTAAATAAATCATTGAGACAAAGAAGAATTTTAAACATGTCTTCAGATTATTGAAAACAAATTATAGACACATATTCCAGAAGAGGAAACGACATACAGTTGCTGGTCATAAAATTCATATCATGAAAAAGTTGATTTATTTCAGTAATTCCATTCAAAAAGTGAAACTTGTACATTATTTTCATTCATTACACACAGACTGATATATTTCAAATGTTTATTTTAATGTTGATTATAACTGACAACTAATGAAAACCCCAAATTCAGTATCACAGAAAATTAGAATATTAAGACCAATTAAAAATGATTTTTAGAAATGTTGGCCAACTGAAAAGTATGAACATGAAAAGTATGAGCATGTACAGTACTCGGTACTTAGTTTTGGCTCCTTTTGTCTGGATTACTGCAGCAATGCGGCGTGGCATGAAGTCCATCAGTCTGTGTCACTGCTCAGGTGTTAAGAGAGACCAGTTTGCTCTGATAGTGACTTCAGCTCTTCTGAATTGTTGGGTCTGGTGTATCACATCTTCCTCTTCACAATACTGTACATGTACTCCATAGATTTTCTATGGGTTAAGGCCAGGCGAGTTTGCTGGTCAATTAATAACAAGGATACCATGGTCCTTAAACCAGGTACTGGTAGTTTTGTCACTGTGTGCAGGTGTCAAGTCCTGTTGGAAAATAAAATCTGCATCTCCATAAAGACCATCAGCAGCAGGAAGTCTCTAAAACTTCCTGACAGATGGCTGCGTTGACCTTGGACCTAAGAAAACACAGTGGACCAACACCAGCAGATGACATGGCCCCAAACCATTACTGACTGTGGAAACTTGACACTGGACCTCAAGCAACATGGATTCTGTGCCTCTCCTCTTCCTCCAGAGTCTGGACCTTGATTTCCAAAGGAAATCAAAATTTACTTTCATCAGAGAACATAACCTTGGACCACTCGGCAGCAGTCCCAGGCGAGACGCTTCTGACCCGGTCTCTTGTTCAAGAGTGGCTTGACACAATGAATGCGACATCTGAACCCCTTGTCTTGTATACGTCTGTGCGTGGTGGTTCATAAAGCATTGATGTCAGCTGCAGTCCACTCTTTGTGAATCTCCTCCACATTTTGGAATGGGTTTTGTTCCACAATCCTCTCCAGGGTGCAGTTATCCCTATTGCTTGTACACTTTTTTCTACCACATCTCCACAGCTTTTCCTTCACCTCTCTCTTAATGTGCTTGGACACAGAGCTCTGTGAACAGCCAGCCTCTTTAGCAATGACCTTTTGTGTCTTGCCCTCCTTGTGCAAGGTGTCAATGGTTGTATTTTGGACAACTGTCAAGGCAGCAGACCATTTAAAGGCCTTTGCAAGTGTTTTCAGGTGTTCAAGACTGCTCTGAAAACACATCTCTTTAGACTAGCTTATCATTAACTTTACTAAATGTATTTTTATTATTTTGCATTTTATAATATTTATGTATTTTATATTTCAATTTGTCGCTGATAATGTTTGAACTGTATTGGTTTGTTAAGTGTCCTTGGGTGTCCTGAAAGGCGCTTTTAAATAAAATGATTATTATTATTTTGAGTTAATTAGCTGATTAGTGTGGGGCAGCAATATGTGTCTTCAATATTGAACCTTTTTTCAATATTCAAATTTTCTGATATACTGAATTTGGTGTTTTCGTTGTCAGTTATAATCAACATTAAAATAAATAAACATTTGAAATATATCAGTCTGTGTGTGATGAATGAATACAATATAAAAGTTTCGCTTTTTGAATGGAATTACTGAAATAAATCAACTTTTTCATGATATTCTAATGTTATGACCAGCACCTGTATAGTTCAGCCCTAAAGGAAAAAAACATTCCACTAGGAAGCTTTGTTTCTCCAACAGCAACAATAAAAAGGAACTAAGCAATAAATAAAAAACTAACCAGTGCACTGGATACATCAAGACAGCATCATGGGTGACGCTGTGACTTGGCGAGTTAATAAACATGAAAAAGTCCAAGGACAGCACTGAATTTTCACAAAACAAAAAACTATTGCTGTCCTTGTCTCCTCCTAACTATGTGAACAAATGTTTCGCAGTGAAGTGATTTCATAATCAGTCTTCCTGTACAAAAGTCCACCATGAAAAACTAATAAAACTGTTCTCATGAGTCTGCATCAGAGAAGTGATTTAAATATGTTTTACCAAACTTCACCAGTGCAGTTTGAAATCAGGAGAATGTTAATTTCTCAACAGGAACAAAGTTTCACATCGACATCTTTCATATTTATGTCCACAACAATGTTCATAAAAGGTCAAATATTTTGTGACTGAGGCGTGAACACGGCTGAATTAAAATGAGACTTGAAATTCTTTTTTGTTTGTTTCCCAGACCTCAGAGTTTCACTTTCATTCATCAAACATTCATTAACATGTGCAGAAAAAATACAGAAAACAATGTATTCAAGATTGTTTTAATATTATTAATATGTATACTTTAGGCTTTAGAAATATAACTATCAATGACAAAACTTCCACTGCAGTAATGGTAGTTTGCGTAGGCCCCCATTAAATCAATTAATTACAATATACACATTAAGATACAGAGCAGATTTCAATCTGAAATAATATTAAAATAAATGCTCAATAGATAAAGGGTTTTTTTTTTTTTACATTTTTTCCTCATCTACTGTGTTAGACATTTATGAGTTTTTATCACACCCAAAAATGTAAAGCAATTATTTTCTAATAATCTAAATTTAAGTGCAAACCATTTTTTATTCTTTAAAAAGTCTATAACTGCAGCATCCTGCTTTATAGTCAGACTTCAAGACTGAGGATGTTAAAGCCAAGTGCAACAAGGCAATCCTCAACCTCTTTTGTTCCATTAGAGTAGTTATTAAAAAAAAAACAATCAGTGCAAAGTCGTCAACTGGGAGATTGTAGACAAGAAAAGACAGAAGTGGCGGGTGAACGTGCCATTTTTTCAGACACGCATTTGTTCATAAAAAGGACAGATTTTCCTCAATTCATATTTTAGTCAGTGACTCTGAACCTTGACCGGATCAGGTATAAAGGATTTTAAAATGGCATACATGTATTAAGAAACTATTATTTTAATCTCAAGACCCAACAGTGCAGTCTGCATTTAACAAAGCTGAGCTTTAATTCCACAGAGGATAACAGTCTGATTAGATCTGATGGGAAAAAAAATCTAAAATATGTTAAAACTCCAGAGAATAGAGCAATAGTCAAGAAAAATTGCACTAAACCGTCCCCTGTTGTTGTCCTCTAAGTCAAGTGAGTGATAAGCAAAAACAGAAAAGCCATCAACAAAACTGGGAGAGGGAAGGGTAAAAAATATATATATTTAAAGAAAAGAAAAACTTGCACTGCTGGCAGGGTGAAGAGCAGCATCAACTGTGGGTTGCAGGGGTCTTTAGCAGCAGAAATATTGTGGCTACACTACTGTTCCACTGGGAGAGCTGGCTTGGTTTTGGGATGACAGTAAACCCTAGAAAAAGGAAAACAAGGAGATTTGCATTTGGAGAGTCCACATACAGTAAAAATCAAACAGCTCAGTAGAAGTGGCCCACAACTTTCCAAAAACAAAGTGTCTTCCATCAGATCCAAAAAGCTCACATGCAACTGACGAGCAGCTCAACCCTCTGAAGGCCTGTCAGTTTGACTCGGACCAAAACAGATTTTAGTTATTACAAGTCCTAAACATTTTTACAACATTTTTTCCTTTCCAACTTCTAGACATCACCATATGCATCTAATAGCAGACGTGACTGTCTAAAATTAATTTTCAGTGCATTTTGCTGTCTTTGTTCTCGTTATTCAGCATTCTTTGCCGAATGGTTTATATTTACTTTTCACTGCTTTAAGTCGCTCCATGCCAAGTATGTAGACATGTCACTGTTAGGGGTTGAACGACTGAAGTCGACTAACACGATAAAAGTCGAGTCGGATTCGACTAGTCGATGACATCATAGGAACTCAAGACACTAAATCATATTCACAAACAAACAAAAAACAAATAAACGTCTTTTTTTTTACTAAAAAAAAAGAACAACAAAACATGGGGTGTACTGTATATTTTTGCTCCTACCATTTATCATACTGAAAATAAGTCACAGGAAAAACAAAACTATTATTAAGCTGCAAAAGTGAAAGAAAACGTGCGGCACATAATAAACCAGGTTAAGAACAGCAGGGCGGGTGGTGGTGATGGAGTCCACCACCACCACCCGCCCTGCTGTTCTTGCTTTCATTTAATCCACCACCGTGGATCAGGTGGGATGGAGCCGAGGGCAGCAGGGCGGGTGGTGGTGGAGCACCTTATTATATTAAAGTTATTAATGGTCGTCAGCCACGCGGGTCTGCTGAGCAGCAGCTGGTAAGTTTCAGGTGGGTCTCTGGCAGTCGCACATCTGGACTCATCTGTACGTCTCAGCATCAGCAGTACGGCTGGTGGTGATCCTTCAGCCGCACACGTCCACCAACCCACCAGCACATCATTTTGTCTCGGGACGAGCGCAGCCATGTTAGAAATGACAGCTCTACCTCCCCGCTGCTTTTAGTTTCATTTTATTTAACCCAACACGTGGACTGGGTGGGATCGGGCTGGGAACAGCAGGACGGGTGGTAGCGACTGTGACTAGTCGACGTGAAATGTAAAAACTTGCGAGACGTCTTAGAATCGACTAGTCGACTTGTCTATTCAACCCCTAGTCATCGTTAGAATCTGCCTACGGTAAATTAAAGTCAAGAACTTGGATTTTGTTTATTCCACATGACTTCCACGAGCCTTATTGTAACAAAATAATAATTCAAAGACGGGACAGGGTTTACATAAAGCTTTCAGCATGTGAGGAGCTGCAGGGATGCTTCAGGCAAATATGGTGTCATTTGCATAAAAGCTGAGATGAGGGTAGGGTTGGGATCATTCAACAGCATTTATTAAATCTACTTGACTTCCTTATAAAAGAAATTGACTTTGAAGAATTTCAAGTAGCTTAAGCTATAACCTCAGTTTAGAATCGTCATGTTTTAGAGCAAGAGAGAAAAAAACAAATACAGCTGTTGGTGGCAGGACGTAATTAATTCACTGCTAGCATTAATTTAATGTGCTGCTCAAAAACTTTTTTCTCTAAACAGAAATGGAGGATCTAAGATTTGGCTGTCTGATTATTCTCACGCACAGAGACAACAGCAACATCTGTTACTTTCATAAAGAATCCGTTAGTGGTCGATAAAAATGCTTTTTGCTGTCAAGTAGTTTTTCACACAGTATAGACTTGAAATGTCCTCATCAAACAGAAACTGTTTCTATGCAGTCGTTACAAAATGAACATTACTACCTCAAACATCAGTGGTGAACTTAAACAAGCTTGCACATGAACGGTGTATTAAAAAAAGATGCAACGGTCAAACATTTTCCCATCCAAGAACTGAAGAAACTATCGAACCCATCCTAAATATGTTAGCTGCGCACTAATGAATGAATATGAATCAGTGAACAGAGTTTAATAAAGATTAAGGTTTCCCTTCACCTCACAAATCTTTACATATATTCCCCATAGGATAACCAAACAACATTTCAATAGTAGAGAAAATAATTTAAACACAGGCATTATAGATATTTACTCTGTTTAATGTGAATCTGCTTTTAAAAGTTGAATGTTGCTTGCCTGCCTGCAAAAAGACTATTTATATAGAAAAAGCTAAAAATGCTATTTAAAGTCACAAGTTTAGTCTTAATTTGATCACTTCAACCTTTGTCACATTTCCTGTTAAAAAGAACTTACCACTTTGCCTGGCCTCGCCCATGTGCAAATAAATCCTTCCTGACAAGCAGTCACTAAACAGTCTTCTAAAAATATGAGTACAGTTAGTCTCTCGTGTGCTATTTTTTTACAGATGAGGGGCTCCAGAAGAGGCACGTCCTCCATGAGCGGGCAAAGCAGCGTGCCCAGTGTCTTGGCAGGGTCCGTTTTGGTTTTTGTCAGCAGGTTGAGCTTGTCGCTGCTCTTGCTGCTGATGTGACCCATGCTGTGGTTGCGCTTGTGGTCCTTTTCGTGGTGGCGCTCCTTCCGATCGTGGAGTGAGAGCGTGGCAAATTTACTCACGCCAGTAGCAATAGCACTGTCCATAATACCAGTGGTGATTCCACCGCTGCCGGCCTTGTTGGTACTGTTTGCTGTTGTGGTGCCGGCTGAATGGGGCAGGCTGTTGGAGCGTGGTAATGTAGCAGAGACAGAGTTAATGCCAGGAGTATTGGCACCACTGTTGTTTCCATTAGTAGTGTTACTAGAGGTGTTAGTGATAATTGTAGCAGGAGGGCTAGTAGCATTCATCACATTAGTATGTGTTCGTGTCCTTGAAAGAGGAAGATGGGGGAAAAGGATGTCCTCAGTCAGGTCCCACAGGCACAGCTGAGTGTCCTGGCCCACCGAGCCAAACCGGTACGTTACGCTAACAGGTCGGCTATCCGTAGAGTTGCGCTTGGAAAGTCGAGACTGGGTACTGTTGGCCCGGTCTCTTCCAAAGTGGATCATCTGATCCTGGAAGTCCTCATCGCTGCCACTGAACTCCATTGGGTCACTTTCCTCCACGCTGGTTGTGTAATGGTCAAACGCCACCACACTCACCCACGACTTGTGGCCGTGACCTCGAGCGATGACTCTGCAGTCCAAGAAAGACCACACAGTCACTAAATCGTCCTCTCCACCAGCCACTATGTACTTTCCATCAGGACTCCAGCACACACACAACAAGCCACCAAAATAGCTCTTCATGGTGCCGTGGAGCTCCACAGCATCAAAGTTAAACACCCTTAGGAAGCCATCTTGGCT
This sequence comes from Garcialebias charrua, assembly GCA_038048925.1. Classification (NCBI taxonomy): domain Eukaryota; kingdom Metazoa; phylum Chordata; class Actinopteri; order Cyprinodontiformes; family Rivulidae; genus Garcialebias; species Garcialebias charrua. The sequence goes on along the minus strand of JBBPBX010011205.1, from coordinate 20,950 downwards.
TACACAAGCAAGGAATTTCCCATCTGGAGAGAAAGCAAACTCATGTAGAGCTCCCTCCCCTACTGTCCATTTCAGGAGAGGGTTCCGCGTGGATTTGCTTTTGCAAGTGTGTACAGAGTAGTTCTCCCCCTGTTTGAGCAGCTGGTAGTGTGGTGCTGTGGTGCCACAGGTATGCTCCACATTGTACAGGTACATGTTTCCACTGGCATGCGAGACCAAGAACAAGCTCTCAGAGCCTGGCACCCATCTCACACACGTTACTCTGGACTTGTCTATTAGTCTCTGGCAGAAGAGGATACAGGTTGAGAGATGGATGAGGAAGGAGAGAAGCACAATATTTCCATCAGTAAAAGAAAGAGTACTCAACTGTACTGTATAGTCATGCTGCCCTTTAGGGACCTACCTCCTCATTGAAAAGTTTACTCGTCTCCTTCTTGATGGGGTCGATGAGCTGTACCTGTCCTGCTGAGAACCCCACCAGCAGGGACACGCTCTCTGCCGTCGCTGTGAGATGGTTGAAGTCATGACACGTGGGCTGCGTCCCTTTGTAAATGCGTTTATCTATGGGCTTGCTTAAGTCAGCAGCCTGGAGAGAAATGATCACAGAAGCCTTTATAAACAACTAAAATAAGCTTGTGCATGTTGCTGCAACAGAACGTTCAACACTTATTACACACTTAAAGAACGAGACCTGCAGATGCTTCACGTGTTCCTGAGTCAGCTGCTGACAAAAACAACTCGGCTGCAGTGAACAAGCCGTACGACATCAGCTGCAGATAAACAATTTAACAAGAGACCCGTTTGTTAATGATTTACAGTCAACACCACTCGCAGCATGGAAAATTCATTTCAAAAGATGGTGACTCAGTGTTTCTTTGGCACCAGTTAGGTTTACCAGCGATTGTCTCTCACATCAGCCAAGACATTTCATTATTTTAAGATGTATTCTGACATTTTGCAAATTAGTTAGGAATAAAACTAAATCCCCCAAATTTGAAATAAATCAAACCTGTAATAGCAGGTGAACTTTCAAATGACCCTTATGACACTATAGTTAGTTACAGTAGATATAATTTATGAAAATCCCTTAGACAAAGTTTTGACAAGACAAAAATATTTTAAAATGCCACTGTATTTCTGTAGTAACCTTAATTCAACATTTTCAGCCAAACCTAAATAATTACAGACTGAGTACAATCTGGCCATTGCGTTGTTGCAAGTATTGTTTTCGACATACATTTTAGCATTACAGTATTTGCTCCACTGTTGTCTATTTTGCAGCATTCTTGCATAATGCTCATTTACCAAAAATCCTTTGCCACGTTCCATTAATTTCAAAAAGAGTGGATTTGTTTCAGTCTATGACGTCAAGTCATCTGAGCCAATATCTCCTGTGCTGAAACGGAACAATGAAGACCGATTCATACTCTTCTCAGAATAAAAACAAGCACTCAGAAACCTTTCTATTTTGTAAAAAAAAAGAGCAGCTCGTTGACTGTACCAAGACTTGTAAGCGTGACAACCATGTTCTGAAATTCAGATACAAGTTGTCATGTGATGTTCACTCAGTCTCCATTTTCAGCTTGAATAAAAACATCTTAATGCATTTCTCTATACTCTGCCTCACTCTGGGCTTCTGGAGAACCAAATGACTCATTAATGCCTGAAAGTCTATGCTGGATAGAAAAGTGCAGAGGGCAGCGATAGGGCTCCAGCACATATACACCCTCATTACAAATACTAAACATGGTGAGTCAGCCTAATTTAATCACATGTATTCCAGCTTGATGCAATTCAAGTGAAAGGAGGAGGATGTAAAATCAATCATATGTCATCTTGCTATTAATTTTACTGACTGGCATTCATTACAGTGAAACAAACATGTACATTTAAAATACTAATAATATAACAAGATCTGGGGTTAGATCGACAGCAATAAGCTTATTAGCCCAACAGCTGCTCACAACCTGAATGTGCATGTCTGTCATGTCTCCTGTCAGAAGTCGACAGGTGCTGACGGATGGCAACTTGCAGCTCAGGTTCATCATAAACAAACATTTTAAACCAAGTTAAGACCAAACAAAAAGCTCAGCTTTACGCTAATTATATTCTTTAAACATGGAAACTCTGAGCCACCAAGTAGAAATATAAAGAAGAAGCGGTGTGGGGACTGGGTTTAGCCTCTGGCCTCCGAGCTGCAGCTGCTCCAGCTGCGCGGCTAGCTAGCGACTAGCCTAGCGTCAAGCTAACTAGCTAGCTGGCAGCTAATTTGAAAGTCAAGCACCTGTCAGAGTTGTCCAACAGGCAAAGACGAGCTCAAACTGAGCAGCAGCTGAAGCAGCGGAAATGGACTTCAGCTAGCTGCACCCTGACTTCCCGCTGCACGAGTCGAGTTAGCAGCTACCTTTCTGACGCCTTTGTAGATGTAGAAGTAGAGCTCGCGGCCCACATTGAAACAGATCCTGTCGCCGTTCCCCGACTGGTCGTTGACGTTCACGAAGGAGACCTTCACCGGGTTGGAGCCCTGCGAGTTGAAAGGCACCCTGTTGGGACGGCTGTATTCAGAGTGAGTGAGGAGTTTGTAGACACCTTCCCGAGTAGTGAACTGAGTTTTAATTTCGTTCATCTCCTTCCCTCCTCCTTCCGCCGCCATCTTTGAAATTAACATTCATCCCTTTCCCCCAGGCCGGATCTTACGCACGGAGGGGAGCGGGCAGAGCCGCTGTTAGCCATGTTGTTGTTAATAAAGTTTTAGAGAGAAAAAAAGAGCGAGAGACACTGTTAGCCGTGTTGTTGTTAATAAAGTTTTAGGGAGGAAAAAAAAAAGAGAGAGAGAGCGAGCATTCTGACTCTGACTCTTCGAGTCCCTCTATCGGTTCACCAAGGAACTGGAGGAGCGGTGAGATGAAACTTAAACTTTTAATAATTCTTGAGATCCTATTTAATATAAATTTTTATATAAATTGAAATTTTCAGATAAAACAAGGGTTCAAAATAGATAAAATATGTAAAAAACTTACATAACTACATAACTAGACATGTTTTATTTTGAAAAAGCAGCTGCTGTTTGTGTAAAATCAAAGACAGCTGGGACTGATTACTATTTTACTATTTTACTCAACTGTTGAGCAAATAATGTTTTTCAAAGCGTCCTGATGGCCTGCAGGAGAAGACAGCAAAGTTCACTTCAAGGTATGGATGTGGCTGTTCTCCTTTAAAGTTAAAATAATAATAAATAAAACGTTTGTGAATATGAACTGTTTTTACAGATAAATGCTGAAAACAAATTTAGTCAAATTCATTTAAGCTTTTGACATTTAAGTTATTTTCTATTGTCTTTTTTCCAGTAGCTCTTTTATTCACGTTATATCTACTCATTTATAAAAGTAACTCAAATACAGTTGAGGCCTATATTTTTGACAATATTTCAAGTTTTTTTTAATCTGAAATATGTCCAGGCAAATGTGCCTGTGCTTGCTTAAATAAATACATTTGACTTTTGTTAAATAAAGATCTAAATATTTAAAACAAATGTGTAAATTAATATATTGCATCAATGCCTAGTCTAGCACAGTTCAATAAATGTGTTTTTCGAAAGCAGTATTCACTTTTCTAAAGAACAAGATGTTACAAATACAGAATGGTCAAGAATTTTTATTTTAACATAATTGGCACAGAATTCTGATATTCAAGTCAGAATTATCTGGCCCTAATCCTCCGCGGTACCTTTTGGATGTATTCTGAAAGTGTTTATTTATTCTTGCTCTACATGTTTTCCTTTC
>JBBPBX010011204.1:7285-45430 GCA_038048925.1 Garcialebias charrua | reverse complement strand
AAAAAAAAGAAAGAAGAAAGAAAGAAAAAAGAAGACAAGGAAAAAAAAGAAAGAAAAAAGAAAAAAAAGAAAAAGATAAAAAAGGAAAAAGAAAGGTAAAAACAGAAAAAAGGAAAAGAAAAAGGAAAAAGAAAATAAAGAAAAAGGAAAATAAAGATTAAAAAGAAAAAAGAAAAAGGAACAGAAAAAAGAAAAAAGGAAAAAGAAAAAGAAAAAAGAAAGGAAAAAAGAAAAACAACAAGAAAAAAGGAAGTGAAAAAAGGAAAACAAAAAGGAAAAAGGAAAAAGAAAGGTAAAAGCAAAACAGCAAAACGTAAAAAGGAAAGAAGGAAAAATGAAAATAGGCAAAGAAAAAAGGGAAAGAAAAAGGAAAAAGAACGATAAAAGTAAAACAGCAAAAAGAAAGGAAAAAAATGAAAAAGAAAGGAAAAAAGGGATAAAATAAAGGAAAATGGATAAAAGAAAGGAAAAATGAAAGGAAAAAGAAAGGTAGAAGCAAAACAGCGAAAAGAAAGGAAAAAAGAAAAAAGAAAAAAAAGAAAGGAAAAAGATAAAGAAAGGAAAAAGCTGAAAAGGGCTGGAGCTTCAACCTCCATCATGTGCACCTTCTACAGGGGAGCCATAGAAAGTGTCCTGACAAGCTGCATCACGGTGTGGTTTGGTGCATGCACTGCATCCTGCCGCAAGAGCCTCCAGCGCATCGTGAAAGCAGCTGAGAAGATCGTCGGCACCTCCTTGCCCTCACTGCAGGACTTACACAGCAAACGCCTCACTCGGAAAGCCCACTGCATGGCAGGTGATCCCACACACCCACTACACAGCCGCTTTAGACTGCTGCCTTCAGGGAGGAGACTGAGGAGTCTCCAGGCTCGAACCAGCAGACTGAGAGACAGCTCTGTTCATCAGGCAGTCAGAATGCTAAACACTCTGCCTGCTCTGCCTCCCCTCCCATTTGAACTGCCTTAACACAAAAAACTTTCTCACACATTATCACTCAACACAAAGATTTTAACACTGGACTCTGTGTCATCAAACGGGTTATTCACTAAACTCTCGGTCATGTGCTCATTCAGTTTGCACTACTTCTCATATTTGCACTAATGTTTGTATTACATTACTGCCTATAGTCATACTACTGTTTACATTCACTGTTTACATTTATTAATACTGTTTACATTTATTACTACTGCTTTACATTTATTATTACTGTTTACATTTACACTACTTTTATCTACACTACTGCAGATACATATACAGCATTCTCTGACTAGCCTTATCTAAGGATGCCAAATGTGCCTTATGTGCCTTACTTCATATGCCACTTTGCCTATATACCAACATCAACTACCTCATACATATACTGTGTACATTAACTTATATGCTGCTGTGCCACTCTTTGCAAATGTCAACGCTAGAAACTTCAGTTTATTTTATAGATATACGTTTTATACTTTTTATACTACTATGCAAAAACTCAGGACAGTATTACACTTTTATTATTTCATTTTATGCTTATGTTCATTGGGTGTTTGGTGTTTTAGGGGTGTTTGGTGTTTCAGTGTTGGTGTAAATTTTCATACTTTTATACTATTATGAAAAAACTCAGGACAGTGTTACACTTTTTTACTATTTTATGCTTATGTTTATTAAATGTTTTAGTGTTTAGTGTTTAGATGGTTACTGTTGCACCGAGGGACTGAGAGAAACGCAATTTCGGTCCTGTGTATGTCCTGTACATATTGCAGTTCTGACAATAAAGTTGACTTTGACTTTGACTTTGAGCTGTCAATCATTTCAGTAGGCGTGTCAGCAAGTGACCAATCAGCGAGCTCAGTTCAAGTCCCCTCCGCGTGCAGCTGCTCATATTACAACAAGGATCTGGAGCGAGAACGCGAGCGTTTGAAAGCTGATAAAAGCCGAGCTATAGCAGCGAAAACATGCGCACAAAATGCGCACGTACAGTGGCGTACTTCATGTACGCTGAGGTGTAGTCCAGGCTTAAGTCCTGCAGTGAGGGCAAGGAGGTGCCGACGATCTTCTCAGCTGCTCTCACGATGCGCTGGAGGCTCTTGCGGCAGGACTTCACGCCGACACAAAGCACCAACGTGTGTAATCAGCATTTTTTATCTGGCATGGCCATTAATGGTCCAAGCTCCGTGGATTACGTTCCAACATTACATCTTGGATATGGGAAACAGACAAAACAGAACAACCTCCCGCAGCAGAATGCTACTGGACTGTTGCTAGGTTAGCAGCTAGCTAGTTCTACGAGACCTCGCTGTTCCTCAGTCCACTGCCTGTGTTGAAGTTTCAACCTGTTTCAACCTGCGACATGCAAGGAGATTCTTCCTTCAACCCCCTGAAGAAATAACAGGTGAGTAAAATAGCATCAAACACTCTGTGCAGCTCTATAAAAATGAACAGACCACTGCACTGTTAGCTGTTATCATTTGAACTCTTTCTGCGTTGAAAAAATATACAGTAGTAGTTTCCACAAGACAAACATGTTTTATTAACATTATTTGAGGTCTGACTTTAAAAACATTTCAGCCATTTCTCTGTTTCTGTAAGTTATTCGCACAGTTTTGCTGGGAGCATTTGCTGGGGGAAAAAAAGTTGTCCCCATTTTCCATCAGCGCACACAATCACCTCCTCTCGTATCCGCGGCACAATGTTCAGGCATTTTGACCAGTTGTTGTCCACTATTTTAAGAAACCAAGCTTCTAAATTACAACTCTCTATCATTACGAAGCTGCTCGGCTCCTTCCTACCCCCCCTGCATCCGGTTTCAGCTTTTTGCCGTCCAATCAGAACGCTCGTTTCAGGCGAGCTTTGCGTGATGACGTCAACTAAAAGGTCTATTATGTTTTTTCATTATTTTTGAGACTTAATTTTATAAGGTAAACAATGTTTTTAATCAGTCAGATTTATATGGGTGATTAATAACACATATTTATGCCGTGTGACAAACTCAAAACACACATTTAATTTTACTTTACACGGTCTTTAATTAATCCAAAAAAAATCTGCACCTCTAGGATGAAGTGATAAAGAATATTAATTATTAAATATATAATATATATATAAATATAAATAATATATATATAAAATATATAATTAAATAAAGGTTGAATGAATGAAAAAAATATATATATATATTTCCAGGGAGGAGAGAATAGTGATCAGAGCAGACCTGAATGGACATGATGGTGAAGGAAACAAGAGGGGATGAGGAAGTGATGGGTAGGTTTGGTGTCAAGGAAAAAAAATCAGGAAGGACAGATGGTGGTGGATTTTACCAGGAGAATGGAAATGGCTGTAGTCAATACTTTTTTTCTCTAACCCCCACCCCATCCAGGCAGATGAATGCTTATGTTGAGCCCAGTTTTGCAGAAGATTTCTTCTGGCTGATCTGCTGATGAACCTGCTGGCTTCCGTAAAAATATAACTTTTATTAATTGGCATTTTATATATGTGATTGTTTTGTACAGTACCCCAAGATGTGATTTGGTGTTATTTAAATAAACATAGTTGAATTAAATGCAAGCAAGATTTGGAAAATTTGTCATCTAAAATTTCATTATAGTAACTCTCCTACTTCTTCCCTGTGACTTTTACTTTTTGCCTATATTCTTATGTATACAAAAGCCCTAAAGTTTCTCAAAACTGTTAACTGTTTTTTGTATGTTTTATATTAAATAAAATAAACCTCAAACAAGTCTGACAGTTTGAGCAGTGTCTTTTGCATAATTGTATAATGGAAAATGCTGAATATGACAGACAGGCATAACAATCTCTTTAAATAATTACCTCTGATTTGCAATGAACAATGACATATATATTCTTTCTTTCAGACAACTTTATCATATGACACTTATTATACACTGAACTAATTTAATAGATTTATAGACCAGTTAATAAATCAGAACACGTTTGACAGCTTTGGCAAGCATTCTGGACATGCTCAGTGAAATGAACAACTCATGCTAATTAAACCCAAGTAAAGTCAAGCTCCACTCAAAAACTGTCAGGTTAATCCAAACAACTTCCCTGAGTTTTTCTTCACATTAATGATAGTGTTTTGATATTTGCCATCTCATTTCACAGCCAATTCAACTGCAAGTATCAATGAAATAATGGCATGGCATGTGTCTGGTTAACGCTTCAAAGAAATTTATACATCATGATGAATGGAGGAGAACAGTTTTTTTTTTCTAATGTAATGTAGAAGGGCACTTGGGTTACAAAAACAATTTTGCCCTTAGCTAAACAGACTTTTAAATTATAGTTTGTTTTTTCTCACTCGTTTTAAAAGCATCTGGGCACTGGGAAAAAAATTATAAATAAAACGAGGTGCGCCCAAATGCTTTATTTTTTCTTGGCCATAAAAAAAAGTCAGGGGATCTAGTATTAAATGCAGTTACAACTCAGATTGTTTTTGTGCCACAAACTGCATAGTGAATAGACAACTAGACCGTTTCTTACTTTTCAGCTGGTGCATGACACTACTGTATTAGAAGGGATGACAATCAGGTAAAAAATTTTCTCAACAATTCATGAGCTAACAGTCAGACAACGTTACTGAGGTGGGAGAATCAGAGAGGGACATGTTTATCTGTGCCACGTGTGTGTGTGTCCATATGGACTCTAAGAAATGGAAAGACAAAAAGGTTGCTTCAAGTCAAAAACAACAGAATAAGCAGATACTGTATCTATCTTGCTGTTGGAATTATAGTAGTGTAGGGATACATGGGAAATGAACTGTACACAGTCTTATGCTACTTTACAGAGTGACTTCTGCAGACTCGCTCCATCGCAGTTTGTGAACATACAGTCCATAATATTAAACACACACAAAAAATTGTACACGACACATGATAGGGTTTATTTATATAGATATACTTTTTATATTTTTTTATACTACTATGCAAAAACTCAGGACAGTATTACACTTTTATTATTTCATTTTATGCTTATGTTCATTAAATGTTTAGTGTTTTAGTTTTAGTGTTGGTGTAAATTTTCATACTTTTATACTACTATGCAAAAACTCAGGACAGTGTTACACTTTTACTATTTTATGCTTATGTTTATTAAATGTTTCAGTGTTTTAGTGTTTAAATGGTTACTGTTGCACCGAGGGACTGAGAGAAACGCAATTTCAATCCTGTGTATGTCCTGTACATATTGCAGTTCTGACAATAAAGTTGACTTTGACTTTACTTGATGATTGTCAACTTTAATATTACTCACATGATTGGGACAGTACTGTATAATAAAAAGTTAAGGAAAAAATAAAATACTTGGGCCAGGCGTCACCATTTTGAAGTTTTCACTAAGCCTCCACTGTATTTCCCGCTCATAACAACCACATTTCCCAGAAGGCAACAGGGTCCTGCCCAGAAGCCCTATATCCTTCTGCTGAAAAAAAACAGAGGTAAAGTTTTGATCTGATCGGCACCCAGCAGTTGTAGAGAGGACACACTGAAACCGCTGAACCGGAGCAGAACCAGACCTCCCTGTGAATTTTGAGAGCTGGTAGCCGGCCCACGAGGACTTACCGTAAAAACCGGTGTATAATACGCAGTATTTTTGCTCATTTGCATGTCCTGCGTATTATACACCGAAGCGTATTATTTATGGATTTTTCCCCATATTTTTAGACCCATTTTTGGCTCTGATATCTCAGTTTTTCATTTTGGCCAAAATGGTGCAGTACCAGTTTCGGCCGCTTTGGGCGCTATAGGCAGCAGCAGAGGACTCAGAGAGCAAAGAGGAAGAGGGGCCACTTCCAGAAGTTTCCAGCTCATGTGTCCAAAAAAAGCCTCCTTTGGTCGGACTGACTCTGTCGCTGCCCGCTCCCTGCTCTGGATGTACCGGTAGCTGCAATTAGCTGTGAGGTTCGCTGTTTTTGCTTGCAAGATACCACTCATAAACCACACCGTGGATTTTTAAATCCAGCTGATTTCACATTTGGTTAAGCTTAGGAGGAGCCCGTTTGCTATAAAGTCAGGTAAGAAATATATATTTTTAAGCGTTTATTTAGCTAAATGTAAAGAAATAAATCGGCGAACTATTTTTTAAAATCCAGCTCAGACCAGCTGATTTCACATTTAGTTAAGCTCAGGAGAAATATAAGAAATATATATTTTTTAGGTGTTTCTGTACGGTAGTTTTATTTTAATTAAATTCAGCTCTTGATGCGCAGCAGCAAACCGTTTCTGTCTGGGTGCGCGCATCGTGTTTACGTTCAAAATTCAGCTCATTTGTACTCATTTATTAACAAAAATTAAACCGAGACACGATAACATATATATTCAGCTAACAAATATATTTATTTTTAGGTGTTTCTGTACAGTAGTTTTATTTTAATTAAATTCAGCTCTCGCTCCAAACTGGGCCTGTGTGTGTGTGCGCACATCGTGTTGTTTACATTTTAAATTCAGCTGATTTGTAATAATTTATTAACAAAAATTAAACAGAGACACGTTAACATATGTATTCAGCTGACAAATACATTTTTAGGTGTTTCTGTAGTTAAATTTTAATTAAATTCAGCTCGCGCTGCACAATGGACCGCATTTCCGGGTTGTCTCATCGGTGACGCATAACGTCAGCGGTGGGTGGATGACGCGTTACGTCGGCGTCGGGGAGGGTTTGGCGGCATCTAGTGGCCATAAAAAAGACTGTCACGGCAGCGCGTATTATACACCGAAGCGTATTATCTACAGATATTTCTGTTTTATTTTGAAAAATTGGACAAAGCGTATTATACACCGGAGCGTATTATACACCGGCGAATACGGTACAAGCGTGGACGCGCACCGAAAGCTCAAGAGCTGTTTCCATAGCCCATTGGGAATTTTTTCATCCAGACTTTGGCCCTGTATACACGTAGCCGGATATCAGTAAAACCGAATAGTTTATCATGCGGTTTGGCCTTTCATCCACACGTGAACTCCGGTTGATGTAATATAAACGAATAATAAAAAAACTCAGACCAAAGTGGAGATTTGAGAATTCTCCGCTTTCGGGTTTGCGTGTGGACTTTCAGAACCGGAGATTTGCGTTTTTCTCTGACAGCTGGAGCGGAGCTGACGTCACATAATGCTCTTTAAAAAGCGCTAAAATGTCAACATACCTGCTCTGACATGATTCCCAGTCGGACATGATTCCCAGTCGACATTTTCCTGCGTTTTATTAAATTTGTACTCCAACACGGTATTTAATAGTAGTTCAACCTCGCGGTCTGTCCACACAAACGAACAGGGAAAAAAAGAAATAATAACAGGAAGTTGTGGTTGGTTTGAAGGGTTGTGACTGCACTACACTGCCACCTATGGGTTCGGCATATTCTTTACAACGCTCTGTGGTGGAAATAAACGGGGACATGTAGACGAACATTTTAAATATCTGAACATGTATGTACGGAGATATTGTTTTTGCGCAGATATTCATTTTTTAAACACCAGGCTACGTGTGTACAGGGCCGTTGACTCAAATCGAGCACCGGCCCCACACCAGCCAACAGAAGGTCCCCAACCCACACCCAGAAATTAGCTTTGGTGCTCAAGAGCTGCAATGAACTGGACCAGAACTGGACGTCTAGACTCAGTAGTGAACCCGAGAGATGAACTGGATCAGAACCGGACCTCTAGACTCAGTAGTGAACCCCAGAACAAGTAAGTAAATTTTATTAGCTACATATAAGTGTGTATGTTGTTAAAATTAGTAGGTTAAGAGTCAACATTATTTTGGGCTTGTCGCTGAAGGTTAGGTTTGCAGAAACGAACTGAGATTTTACTTACCGTACGTTGCTGTGTTCTGGAGAGCTAGTACTGGTAAGTAAAATTTAGTAGCTGATGTGTGTCCCATCGGTGTATAGGGCTGAGTACCAAACGTGGGTTATCTTATGGTACAGACCGAAGCATCAAAATATGCCTCGTCTTTCGGTGTCAAGTTTTGGCGATTGGCTGTAATGTTACACATGGTTTTAGCCATGTGTAACATTACAGCCAATGCCAGTGCTGCAACTTGCAGCATGCAGGAAAAACACATACGTTGTTATACCCACAGACAGGGTTCACATTAATAGCCACAAATAGCCACTTGTGGTTTGCCACAATATCTGTGTGGTGAACTAGTTGTGTGTGTCGGCAACACGACTAATTTGACGAAGCACCTGACTGCGTATAGAATCAATTTAAGAGCAAAAAGTTGCTCCATGTTTGACTGCAAGGAGTGAGGACCGCAGTCTTCCTCCTCTCAGCATTTAAGTCAGTGGGTGTTACAGATTCTGAACGGCCTGATTCAAAATCTCCCCGACCGGACTCCATGACCAGACAGCTCTGTGTCTGGAATTTCAGCTGGTAAGTTTATATTTGTTACCATTACTGCAACTTAATACATGAACCGCGGTGAGTTAAACTAGGATCCATGTAACTCTAACTTTAAGATATTAGTGTGTAGCTTTATTTTATGGCTATGTAGCTAGCTAAAATCAAAAGCTAACTAAAGATTGACAGTAACAGATAAAGCTTACGGTAGCTTGTAAAAAAAATAAATTAAAAAAAAGTAAAATAACTTTGTACCAGGTGGGAAGCGGGTTCGCTTCCCACCTGGTACAAAGTTATTTTACTTTTTTTTTATTGGAGTAAATAAAAAGGAGTTTGTTAACCAAACAAACTCCTTTTTATTTACTCCAATAAAAAAAAAGTAAAATAACTTTGTACCAGGTGGGAAGCGAACCCGCTTCCCCGGGTCAAGATAAAATGAGTGTAACAGCAGTGCGCAATCTCTCTGAGCCACAGCGGCGGAGTGGTTTTTCAGGAGTCCACTTTGCCTATAAAGCAATCACCCCTCTTAACATTCTAGCTACGCAAAGGAGTTGGAGATTATTAGTTATATTTTAAAACCCTGGCTGCGCGCAACAGTTAGACAATATTAGTTATATTTTAATGACATTCAGGTCGCGCTGAAAAGCGGAAATGGGTGCGCGCTTCGTGTTATTTACGGTCTAACATAAGCTGATTTGTAATCAGTTATTAACAAATATTAAACTCAGAAACACTAATATATATATACTCAGCAAACAAATGTTTTTAGCGGCGTCTCCTCTCTTAAAACACTGTAAGCGCGCACACAAGAACACTCCACCCACGTCAAGTGAACACCCCACCCACTTCAAGTGAACACCCCACCCACTTCAAGAGAACACCCCACCCACTTCAAGGCTTGCTCTCCACATAATGCGTAATGAACGGGGGCGGGCCAGGGCTGGCTCTGGGCCAACCAGGGACGAGCCGGACTGGGGAGGGCCGTGCAATGCGAAAACGGCTTGTGTGTGTAACAAGCATCATCCACACCCTCAGAGAGAACAGCACCCCAACTACATATAAATAAAGACATGCTAATGTGTCTGAACACAGTCAGCAGAAAGTATGAACTTTAAAAATGGAACATTACACCCTAGTAGCAAGTCACGACTTTTTAAAACTAAAACTGGAAAACCAAAACCAGAGAAATCATTTAAAAAAATCTATCTCAGTAGATAAAACACTGAGCATAAAAAGCTGTGATAAAAAGACATCAGTCCTCACTTATAAAGGTAGGCTACTTAATATATACTGCTAATTAATATATCCTACTTAATGTATCCTTAATACAGTACTGTACATCATACTTATCCATCCATCCATCCATTTTCTTCCGCTTATCCGGGGTCGGGTCGCGGGGGTAGCAGCCTAAGTAGGGAGGCCCAGACTTCCCTCTCCCCAGCCACTTGGAGCAGCTCCTCTGGGGGAATCCCAAGGCGTTCCCAGGCCAGCCGAGAAACATAGTCCCTCCAGCGTGTCCTGGGTCTTCCTCTGGGTCTCCTCCCGGTGGGACATGCCCGGAACACCTCACCAGGGAGGCGTCCAGGAGGCATCCTAACCAGATGCCCGAGCCACCTCAACTGGCTCCTCTCGATGTGGAGAAGCAGCGGCTCTACTCCGAGTCCCTCCCGGATGACTGAGCTTCTCACCCTATCTCTAAGGGAGAGTCCAGCCACCCTGCGGAGAAAACTCATTTCAGCCGCTTGTATCCGAGATCTTGTTCTTTCGGTCATAACCCAAAGCTCATGACCATAGATGAGGGTGGGAACGTAGATCGATCGGTAAATTGAGAGCTTTGCCTTTTGACTCAGCTCTCTCTTCACCACGACAGACCGGTACAGCGCCCGCTTCACTGCGGACGCTGCACCTATCCGCCTATCGATCTCACGCTCCAGTTTTCCCTCATTCGTGAACAAGATCCCGAGATACTTAAACTCCTCCACTTGGGGCAGGACCTCCTCCCCGACCCGGAGAGGGCACGCTACCCTTTTCCGGCTCAAGACCATGGCCTCGGATTTGGAGGAACTGATCCTCATCCCGGCCGCATCGCATTCAGCTGCAAACCGCTCCAGTGAAAGCTGTAGATCACGAGCTGATGAAGCCAATAGGACCACATCATCTGCAAAAAACAGAGAAGCGATTCTAAGGCCACCAAAACGGATCCTCTCAACACCTTGGCTGCGCCTAGAAATTCTGTCCATAAAAGTTATAAACAGAATCGGTGACAAAGGGCAACCTTGGCGGAGTCCAACTCTCACCGGAAACGAGCCTGACTTACTGCCGGCAATGCGGACCAAGCTCTGACACCGGTCGTACAGGGACCTAACAGCCCATATCAATGGGCCTGGTACCCCATACTCCCGGAGTACCCGCCACAGAACCCCCCGAGGGACGCGGTCGAATGCCTTTTCCAAGTCTACAAAGCACATGTAAACTGGTTGGGCAAACTCCCACGCACCCTCCAGGACCCTGTTGAGGGTGTAGAGCTGGTCTAGTGTTCCACGACCAGGACGAAAACCACACTGCTCCTCCTGAATCCGAGGTTCGACTATCCGACGGACCCTCCTCTCCAGAACCCCTGAATAGACCTTACCAGGGAGGCTTAAGAGTGTGATCCCTCTATAGTTGGAACACACCCTACGGTCCCCCTTTTTGAATAGGGGAACCACCACCCCAGTCTGCCAATCCAAGGGAACTGCCCCCGATGTCCACGCGATATTGCAGAGTCGCGTAAGCCAACACAACCCCACAACATCCAGAGCCCTAAGGAACTCAGGACGAATCTCATCCACCCCCGGAGCCTTGCCACCGCGGAGCTTTTTAACCACCTCGGCGACCTCCGCACCAGAGATTGGAGAGCCCGATCCAAAGTCCCCAGGCTCCGCTTCCTCAGTGGAAGACGTGCCAGTAGGATTGAGGAGGTCTTCGAAGTATTCCGCCCACCGACTCACAACATCCCGAGTTGAGGTCAACAGCACGCCATCCCCACCATAAATGGTGTTGGTCGCGTACCGCTTTCCCCCCCTGAGACGCCGGATGGTGGACCAGAATCGCCTCGAAGCCGTACGGAAGTCATTCTCCATGGCCTCTCCGAACTCCTCCCACGCCCGAGTTTTTGCCTCAGCAACCACCCGAGCCGCATGCCGCTTGGACTGCCGGTACCTATCTGCTGCTTCCGGGGTCCCACAGGCTAAAAAGGCCCAATAGGACTCCTTCTTCAGCTTGACAGCATCCCTCACCGCCGGTGTCCACCACCGGGTTCGAGGGTTGCCACCACGACAGGCACCAACAACCTTGCGGCCACAACTCCGATAAGCTGCCTCGACAATAGAGGCGCGAAACATGGTCCACTCGGGCTCAATGTCCCCCGCCTCCCTCGGAACGTGTTCAAAGCTCTCCCGGAGGTGGGAGTTAAAGCTCCGTCTTACGGGAGACTCTGCCAGACGTTCCCAGCAGACCCTCACAATACGTTTGGGTCTGCCAGGTCTGACCGGCATCCTCCCCCACCATCGGAGCCAACTCACCACCAGGTAGTGGTCAGTTGACAGCTCCGCCCCTCTCTTCACCCGAGTGTCCAGGACATGCGGCCGCAGATCAGATGAGACGACAACAAAGTCGATCATTGAACTGCGACCTAGGGTGTCCTGGTGCCAAGAGCACATATGGACACCCTTATGCCTGAACATGGTGTTTGTTATGGACAATCCATGACGAGCACAGAAGTCCAACAACAGAACACCACTCGGGTTCAGATCAGGGGGGCCGTTCCTCCCAACCACACCCCTCCAGGTCTCACTGTCATTGCCCACGTGAGCGTTGAAGTCCCCCAGCAGAACAAGGGAGTCCCCAGGAGGCGCACCCTCCAATACCCCCTCCAAGGACTCCAAAAAGGGTGGGTAATCTGCGCTGCCGTTCGGCGCATAGGCACAAACAACAGTCAGAGCCCGTCCCCCCACACGTAGGCGAAGGGAGGCTACCCTCTCGTTCACCGGGGTGAACCCCAACGTACAGGCACCGAGATGGGGGGCAACAAGTATGCCCACTCCTGCTCGGCGCCTCTCACCAGGGGCAACTCCAGAGTGGAAGAGTGTCCAACCCCTCTCAAGGAAACTGGTTCCAGAGCCAGAGCCATGCGTTGAGGTGAGTCCGACTATTTCTAGCCGGAACCTCTCAACCTCACACACTAGCTCAGGCTCCTTCCCCACCAGAGAGGTGACATTCCATGTCCCAATGGCCAGCTTCTGTAGCCGAGGATCAGACCGCCAGGGTCCCCGCCCTCGGCCACCACCCATTCCACAATGCACCCGACCCCTTTGGCCCCTCCCACAGGTGGTGAGCCTATGGGAAGGGGGACCCACGTCTCCTCTTCGGGCTGTGCCCGGCCGAGCTCCATGGGTGAAAGCCCGGCCACCAGGCGCTCGCCAACGTGCCCCTCCTCCGGGCCTGGCTCCAGAGTGGGGCCCCGGTGACCCGCGTCCGGGCGAGGGAACATTGTTTCCATTTATATTACTCATCATAAGGGGTCTTGTGGGCTGCGCTTTGTCTCGTCCCTCACCTAGGACCTGTCTGCCTTGGGTGACCCTACTAGGGGCATAAAGCCCCTGACAGCATAGCTCCTAGGATCATTGGGACACTCAAACCCCTCCACCACGGTAAGGTGGCAGCCCAGGTCCCAGGTCCTAGGTGAGGGACATCATACTTAATAAATCTTAAATACCTGACAAACAGATTGCACTGTACAGTATTGTTATTTTTAAAAACAAAACAGTGAAAATCTCAACAGTTATTACTATGTGATACTGATAATGCTGAAATCATATAAATACTGTACTGGTACAGTATTTTTTGGGATGTCTGTACATAGTGGTTCTAAAGATGAGTGGAGCTTTTTGTTCCATTTCTCTCCAATTTTAACTTATTGATTGAATAATCAGAGGTTTGGTGGGCAGTCTGTTCTACCAAAGTACAAGTTTAATTAGATAGTTCAGATAACAAGAACCAAAGGAAAAACATCTGTGGGGAACTGAAGAAATACCACTATCATTTTTCCTTTCTTTTAGCTGTTCCCTTCTTCAGGGAAGCACAAATCTTACAAAGATTAATTATCTTTATTTTATTTATTTTTTAAGAAAAGAAGAAAAAAAGCTCAGTTCAATGAAATGACTTGAGACCAAATGTCGCAAAAAATATTTAATTTCTTTCACTGACAAAAAAATTTACTAAAATGAAATTTTAAAAAAAGGCAGACCTTCAAATTGGCCGTTGCATCATCAGTTTGAGAACCACTGCATTATGTTTGTTGGGATACTTACAATATTTACAGTACTGTACTACAATCCTCCTTTTAACAATACAGTATGTCTTTTTTTAACTAGCAGTCATATTTGTGTTTGAAATTTTAGTTTATAAATAAAAGCACCTAATCATGTGTAACATGTTTTAATATAGATTTAAACGTCGTCTTAACATTATGATCCTGTACAACCTTTTAAGGTTTCAATACAGTCAGACTGTACCTAATTAAATTTCTCAGTTTGGCCATGTTCAAATTGTTGACTCATTCACTTTCTTTTGCTTTCAGCTGCTCCCTTCTTCAGGGGTCACCACAGCAAACTAACTCGCACAAAGACTTGGCAATTGTTTGTGCACTAGATGCCCTTCCTAACACAACCACAGATCACCGAGCTACCACAGCCGTCTGTGTGGAGCAGAGTGCCGCCATCTAGGGTGCCCTGGGGAGCAGATGGTGGGAGTGTCTTTGGGTGTCCTGAAAGGCGCTTTTAAATAAAATGATTATTATTAATATATTATAAAGACCTTGTTCAAGGGCCCAGAGTAGGGCAAATGAGGAGGCATGTGTGGGTGCTTCATCTCTTGACGTATTCACTAAATATTTTGGCATTTTGCAATATAGAATTTCAACTGTAAATTTTCTTCCACCATAAAGTGTCCTTGAAACTACAGTAATTACATTAAGAGTAAAAGTAGTACCTGAAGTCAGTGGAAATAGACTATAATGTAGCTTGTCAATACAGGAGGCTAATCAAGGCTAATGTTAACATCTGCTAATCTTAAAGGGGACCACACATGCAAAATTCACTTTTTAATGTTTTTTTACTCAACTTTGGGTATTTACTTCATAAAAAAACAGTCCTAAGGCCAAAAAAATGCACCCAGTGGTTTATTTACTCTAAGTAGATTTATTTTACTGTGATAAGATAGGTTTCGTTTTGAAATCAATCGCGCTTGTGACGTCACAAGCGCCAGGACAACCCACCCCAACATGAGTCCAGCCCCTCACCTAGCAACCCCTGGTTAGGCTCAACCCACTTCTGTATTAAACACATGACTGTTGTTTTTCATGATTTCATCTCATCTTTTGTTTATATGTTCTTAATTTCATGTGTACAGCACTTTGTTGCAGCTGTGGTTTTTTAAATGGCTTTATAAATAAAGTATAATTGTTATTTTTATGTTTTAGTTCAATTTTTAGTGTATTTGCGATCGCTCCCAACGCGCAGCCGGCAAAAATTAAACGAGCGGACCCCCGGCGTAGGGACCGGTGGCAACGGGACCCTCTTCTGGCGGATGGAGCGGAGCTTCAACTGTACAGCCTCGCAGCAGCGAGGACCTTCTCCTTACGGATTAATTTACGGGAGACACTTGGTGAACTTTGTGTTGTCTTGACTGGAACAGCGATAACTCCCAAAATCTCTGCGTGCAACGAGCGGAGCTGGCGAACACCGGAAGAGGAACAAGCTAACATTAGCATCGGATTCGGGTGGTCTAATGCTAAAAGGAGCAGCAAATTGTGGCGCGCTCAGACGGGTTTCGGTAAGTTATCTTAAGCTAACACTAACAGTAAGTCAAATGAGTAATAAAAAAAGAGCTAATTTTAAAACAACAACACATTACAGATACTGGCTGTTACAGAGGGCGTAAACAGATCGTTGAAGGGCGTGGACTTCAGAACTTGTATCAGAAACCGGTCGTTCAAAACGAAAGTTAAAAATGGCAGAATTAAAAAGGGTATAATTGATTATCTAAGAATTATTTTGTGTATTAAAATGAATTAATATTGTCAAGATAGCACACAGACATAACATAAAAATTTTAAAGACCTATATGTGGTCCCCTTTAATGTGATTAATTAGATGTCTCTAATATAATGTAGCTCGTCTACTCATCTGTTTAAGCTTTAGAGCTGAAAAATAGTGAAAAAATGTGAACCAATCCTTTAAAAATGACTACCTGTAAATATTAAACATACTTAAGATATGTTGTAAAGAAAGTAATATTTGAACCATTCTAATGTTGTGTGACTTCTTTTTTTAAACAACTGCTCTGTACCAAAACATTTTGTAGGTAAAATAATTTATAATTTTAGATTATTGAAGGTTTTGATATTGTTGTATTTGCAGTTGGTGCTTGTGTAAAACAAGACCAAAAAGAAGTGTAAGATGTGTATGAATAAATTTTAAATTAGTGTTACGGATACAGATGGTTACATTATTCAAAACCAACTAAATTATCACAGCACATTCAGGCATGTACCATATTCCAGTGTATCTTGCAGTAGTTTATTTATGTGGCAGCTGACTGTGAACACATTGCACATAAATATGAAGTACTCCTGTGTTCCAATAGTGTCTGAAATGGAAAAACATTGTGCTCTTCTTTATAGTGGTCAGCATGTGAGTGAGCAAGTAAACTTGTGAACACAGTCCTTGTAAGTGAAGCTGAAGCTGGACTTGATTTACATTGTGTTGTGCTGTTGTTTAAATAAACTTACTGTCATCTCCCAGTTTAGATCGATGCTCACTGATGAGCTCTTCACCAACATCTACTATCTGTTCACTGTTTCTATAGTTGTCTTCTCTCCATTTACGAAGCTTGTCTCTCATCTCTGTAGACAAAAATAATCAACTGTAAACAAAATCTATCTTAATCACAGTTCAGTTTTCCAGCACCTTTAATATATTTATAGAGTAGGTCACTGGTTATCTTGTTCAGATATGATTCAGCTTCACACCTGATGTTAATGAGGATAAATGCAGTCAGTCTTAAGATAATGATGAGCTATAATCAGCTATCATATATGGGATTACATCATGTATATTCATGTTGCGCCTAGTGAGTACCGGTATAAGACTCCCTCGAATTATTGCACTTTTCATTGGCCCCCAGGAGTATTTCCCTCTGAACTTTAAGTATGACATGGCCAGAAAGTAACTATTTTACTGTGTTTGATTGGATGTATCCTGTCTTTTTTTTTTTTCTTATGAAATTCATGGGTGATGACAATGTGACACTAGTTCAACAAGCTTAAATAGGACATTCGGCCTCACGGCACTCAATCAAAGGTCCATAGTACTAAAATACAATATTTTAATCCAAATACTCACTGACTTTCATGACAATCTGATGTTGAGAATGTGGTTTTTGAGACCGTGAATAGGAGGATGCATGAAGCATATGTAAAATAGCAAAAATGGTCTCATGGATCCTGATTAATCTTTTCCCCCATCTAGTTTGAGTATTAGGGCCTATTTTGTTGAGTTCTAGATTATACAGTTTACTGTTGTTGTTGTTGTTGTTGTTGTTGTTGTTGTTATTAATTAATTAATAATGAATATAGCCAATTTTAAGAACATTTAATTTCTTACGTTTGTAAATGTCATTCAATTATCTCAAGAAATTAGTTAGCTATGCTAATTTGTTGTTTGTTGTAGGTCGATCACGTTTTATTTAATTTTTTTGTTATTGCTATAGACCCCTTTCACGGCTCGTCATCAACCCTGGAAAAATACCGGAAGTAGCCATCTTGGCGACATAGCGGTGTTAGCCTCAAAGCTATTGTAGTGGTGCGTCGCGTCTGGTCACACAAAATCAAAAAATGGTGAATTATTGTCGTGTCCATGGCTGCCACAATCGGTCAGATTGAGAGAAAAGCCTTCTGTTTTACAGATTACCACTCGTGATCACAAATCAAGGTGAAGTAATTCAGCAGTTATCAGAGGAACGTGGACGTCTGTGGCTGCCAGCCTAAACCAGAACTTGGATTGAAAAACACTGAGCAACATCCGAATTTGCTCTGCACACTTTGTGTCAGGTAATATATTTCTTACAGTAGATTATAGTGAATTAGGGCATTACACGAATCATAAGTTTATTGAGCACGAGGACAGACCTTTGAAACACCACCTCCCTTTCTCTGTTTAAGACAGCCCTGAAAACACATCTCTTTAGTCTTATTAACTTTACTAAATGTATTTTATATTATATAATCCTTATGTATTTTATATTTCAATTTGTCACTGATAATGTTTGAACTGAATTGGTTTGTTAAGTGTCCTTGGGTGTCCTGAAAGGCGCTTTTAAATAAAATGATGATTATTATTATTATTACAATCCTTTAACTGTGCTGCATAAAATGTACATGGAACGTTAAATTTTTTTGTTGAGTTATTTGTTTTTTACAAATAGCATAAACAACTCAACAACTGAAAGCTTAACAAAGCTTTCAGTTGTTGAGTTGTTTATGCTGATTATTCAAAATTCATAAGAGCACATGACACTCATGACAAGAGCACTGTCATGATAAACTACACATCTAGCTCTCAAGTTGAAAAGCAAAAAATACGTACAAACACTAAATATGTAAGAAGCACATACAATAACCTAAATTAACTGTTCTTGTGTTGTTTGACAACTGACAATCCGGTGCTATGTTGTAAATCCTGTTTTGAAATTCATATGCATATGAACACACCAATTATTTACAACTTCATTTAAGTAATTTTTATTTTATTATGTTTTTTCTTTTCTTAGGCAGACGTGCTCCATTGTACAGCAAGGATGATCCAGACTGGGTGCCTTCACTGAAGACGTGTGCTGCAGAGAAGTCTGTAGCAGTTGGTGCTGATGGTGGGATGACATCTGGCAGCTGAACGCTTCAACCGACGACAAAAAAGAACTAAAAAAAACATGGCAAATAGCACATGTTAGAATCCATGTTGAACGTGTCATAGGCTGTGTTAGACAAAAATACACAATCTTGAATGGCCCTCTTCTACCTATTGATTTTCAAACATGTAGATATCCAGAAAAAGTTGCATTAATCGATATGATTGGCTTTGTGTGCTGTGCCTTGGTTAATCACCTTTGGTGGGTTATGAGTAGCTGCATGAATTGTAAAAAGAACAAGTGGATAGAAGAGTGATAGCTGATGTGAACCTTTTTTATTTTTATTTTACATTGTTCCACCTTTACTTTGAAGTTGTTTTTGCAAATATGGGGCAGACATGATTTTTCATTCACTGCACTCTTTATTTGAGCATGATGCTGGTGAAGATTCTCAGTCGTCCAGGACATGATAAAATCAAAAAAGGCGTTCAATACAGGATCAACTGGACTTTATTAGTAACAAATAAAGTCCAGTTCATCCTGTATTGAACGCCTTTTTGATTTGAGCATGAATTACTATATCATTGTTTATGTATTGATTTGATTAATGTAATTTTGATTATGCTTTTTCTGTAATGGATATCACACAGACGTGAGCAAACAAGATGACTTACATATTACAACATATGTTTCACATAGTGGTGCTGATACTGTATAGCTCACGTCGATTTAGAAAACCTCTCTTTTAAACAGAATAAATGACATTATGTACCGGTATCATTAACCATTTTGTTTGTGCACTTTTTGTATTGACTAGAAAATATTCTGCCAAACTCAAAGTAGTTATAAGGTAAAAAAAGGTCTATATAAAGACAACCATTCGTACTATTATCTTAAAAGATAAATGTCTGCAGAATGCACCTCAAAGTTCGTACTGTAATTAGATTCATAGAGTAGCTGTTATTTATATAATTTGTGTTGAAACACTCAGAGTAGCTGTTATTTATATAATTTGTGTTGAAACACTGTACAAGAGTTGAAAATTTTGAATAACACTTGTCAGCCATCATTGTACTTCACATGTTTATTTAAAAAATATGTATTGAGGTAGTTCTGCACAGAGCTTCTATAAGATGAACTGAAACACACATTTACACATTTAGTCTGGATTAAGAAGGAAAATCAAGGCATTGCTCTCTGGAACCGCTCAGATCTGGTTGATCCAGGGATCAAATGTAGCTTAAAAAACAGGGATCTAAGATCATTTTGACAAAATTTGCTTCAATCCTCAGACTGATGTGATGAGTCACATACATTTACAATAAGAATACATAGCTAGTGTGTGTTTAAAAACACACCCAAAATATATTTATATGTACACAGACAAATTAAAAATTAAATATAAATCACCAAATAATTCACAATGTCTGCGTAGGTCACAGCTGGTAAGGTCCTCTCATCTTCTGACATGTTGGACAGCCGGTATGGGTCTTCTTAGCTGCCAATTATCTGTATTTTATCCAAATGACGTTCCTTTGCTGCAGGCTGAAGCTGGTCCACATACTCTCCTGCAGCTTCTGTCTTCTTTACAGAGGTTTGTTTTACAGAGAACATGGTCAAATCAGAAATAAAACCGGAGCTCTGACTTCAACTACTGTGTGTTTACAGCGCGAGTGTCTCCAACATGGCGGTGCTTCCGGTATTGCGCAATCCGTGAAAGGGGTCTATTTTCAAGGTTAAACGTAAGGAAATTTTGTTTTGTTTTTATAGCCGAGACTAAATTTCCCATAACTTAATTTTTTTATTCACCAATCTAGACAATCTTCGTGTAAATCTTTTACATTTTATTTTTCCAAGTTTGATCCATTCATTGCGTTTGTAAAAAATAATCCATGGACTAGATATTTTGTCTCATCGCAGCAATAACCGTTAACCTCGCTCATTTTAACATGACATAACAGGACATGCCGTCCTCAATCCAAACACCAATGTTTATGCTTTATGCTCACCCTGCTGTTTCCATCATTAGCTGTTAGGCAGAATACTGTACAAGAGTAGAAGTCTGGTATTAGCCACCAAGCTAACTAGCATTCGCTAACCACTTCATGGGCTGACTTCTTCGGTGGTACATTTAAAGTCAGTGAGACAGCCGGGACTGTACGCTGTCCTCCTGCACAAAAACCTCCAAATGCCTAAAATGACTCTGAAAACCTGCCATAGTCCCGCATAATAAAAATATTTCGTCTTACCTTCCCATCCTACATCGTAACTTTCTGAAACGGACGCCATGTTTGCTTAGATGAGAGACGTACGACGTGCCTACGTCACACGCGTGCTTACGTCACACGCGTGCCAAGGGAAGACGTGACGGAGCTGTAAATGTCTTTTGTTTTAAACATAAATCTATTTTCTTTAAAAATTGGTTTGACAGAGGAATAGTTCATGTACATCAGTTATTCAACAAAGATGGCAACACTTACTCTTACAGTGAATTTTTAACAACGTATAACTTTCCAGTACTACCAAAAGAATTTGCAATTGTCTTTGATGCAATTCCATCTGGTGTAAAAATGTTGATGTCAAATCCTGTACACAACAGCACGAACTATTTAACTGAAGAATTATTCATTGGTAACTCTGACCCTTTTTTAAGTGAAAAAACTAATAACAAATGTATTAGAGAATTAATAATTAGAGACAGCATTAGTAAACCTGCTTCTATATTCTTCTGGGATAATTTATTTAATGATATCTGTTGGAAAGATGTTTGGTTGTTACCTAGAAAATACTTTATAACTAATAAGATTCGAGAAGTGTCCCTAAAGATTCTGCATAAATGTTATCCTGTAAACTATATAATCTCCAAGTACCGTCCAAACGTAGACCCAATGTGTTCACTCTGCCACAGCTCTGAGGAGACCATCATCCATCTCTTCTGGGACTGTTCTCATACTCAGCTGTTCTGGAAAGACATTTTCATGTATGTAAAGTTAGAAATTGACCTACCATTTGATGCTAAAACTATACTGTTTGGTTTCTTTTGTCCAAATATTTCAAGTGAGAAAGTTTTTGTTGTAAATTTAATACTACTCTTAGCCAAATTTTACATCCACAGCTGTAAATTCTCCTTGCTAAAACCTAGATTTATAGTGTTTTCTAATTATATTTCCTCTTACTTATCTACTTTAAAGTATTGTACTAATGCAAAAGCTTTAAAAACTAAAACAATCTGTAACGAATTTCTGTTGTAAGCTGCCCAAAACTCATTATTGTTTTTGTTTATGTGCCTTTATTCTCTTTTATGCTATGCATGCCTTAAGTCTCGAGCCTTGTTTGACATTGTAAGTTTTTTTTGTACTTGTTTTTTTATAAAAAAAATAAAAAATAAATAAATAAAAAAAAAATAAAAAAATAAAAACCACGCAGCTGTAAATTCTCCTTGCTAAAACCTAGATTTATAGTGTTTTCTAATTATATTTCCTCTTACTTATCTACTTTAAAGTATTGTACTAATGCAAAAGCTTTAAAAACTAAAACAATCTGTAACGAATTTCTGTTGTAAGCTGCCCAAAACTCATTATTGTTTTTGTTTATGTGCCTTTATTCTCTTTTATGCTATGCATGCCTTAAGTCTCGAGCCTTGTTTGACATTGTAAGTTTTTTTTGTACTTGTTTTTTTTATAAATAAAAAAAAATAATAAAAAAAACGGAGAAGAAAAAGAAAAAAATCAAAAGTAAAAATGTGCAAACATTTTTAAAAAAATGTGCCCAAAATTTTAATTTTATCAGTTATCTTAGTCTGATTTCTAATAATGGGCAACACGGTGGCACAACTGGTAGAGCTGCTGCCTCTCAGCGAGCAAGTCCTCGGTTCAAATCCCGGTCCGGGGGCCTTTCTGGGTGGAGTTTGCATGTTCTCTCCGTGCATGCGTGGGTTTTCTCCGGGTGCTCCGGTTTCCTCCCACAGTCCAAAAACATGCATGTTAGGCTGATTGGTAACTCTAAATTGACCCTGAGTGAGACAGGTCCCTCTTGTAAATGAGTCCCCGTGGCTCAATGAGGCTAGCCTGTATAAATAATGGTTGAATTGAAAAAAAAAAAAAATAATCCCTTGGTACTTTTTTAATCGTCCATATTTGTAGGATTTATAAGATGAAATAAGGCTGTTATTATTATTATTATTAGTAGTAGTAGTAGTAGTAGTAGTAGTAGTAGTAGTAGTAGTAGTAGTAGTATTTCTAATAATATTTTCAAAAGAAGGAACAAAACATGCTTTCTTATTCTTATCACTCAGCCCTCTGTGAATAGCAGGCAGCCATCAGGGTGCTAACGATCCATCGTTGGGCTGATGGTCCTCCTTGATCATGTGAGCAGCTGGTTTCGGCTGTCATCAGCCAACTGGTTGTGTAACACTGTGAGAGGGTGCTATTTATAAGACTGATCTGAACACAGCACCTCAGAGGAAGTCTTTCAGACGAAAGACGAAACGTTTCTACAATTTTTTTGCTTTTATTTTTTATTTTTTTTTATGTCCAGAGGACCAGACTTAGCTTTTTTAGATTTTTCTACCTAGATTATTGAGCATGCATCAGGGTGATTTCTTGTTTTATTTCTTAGTGTTGTGAGATGTTATAACATTTTATTTTATTTACTTATTTTACTTATCATTTGAAACTATTACCAATGGAATGAGTTGCTCAGTGATCAGTGCCAAGAACTAGTTATCCTGAGGCTGCAGGTTTGAATCCAGACCATGTCAGGAATTTATGAAACAATTACAAAATATTTCATGCCCTTTCATTTAGTGTCGGGCCTGCAGAAGGGAGCAGCCAAAGTAGGCAGCAATGTAATACAAACATTAGTGCAAATATAAGAAGTAGTGCAAACTGAATGAGCACATGACCGTGAATTGATCAGACCCGTTTTGATGACACAGAGTCCAGTGTTAAAATCTTTGTGTTGTGTGGTAATGTGTGAAAGTTTTTAGTGTTAAGGTAGTACAAGTGGGAGGGAGGGCAGAGCAGGTAGAGAGTTAAGCATCCTGACTGCCTGATGAACAGAGCTGTCATTTAGTCTGCTGGTTCGAGCCTGGAGACTCCTCAGTCTCCTCCCTGAAGGCAACAGGCTGAAGCAGCTGTGTAGTGGGTGTGTGGGATCACCTGCCATGCAGAGGGCTTTCCGAGTGAGGCGGTTGCTGTGTAAGTCCTGTAGTGAGGGGAAGGAGGTGCCGACAATCTTCTCAGCTGCTCTCACGATGCGCTGGAGGCTCTTGCGGCAGGATGCAGTACATGCACCAAACCACACCGTGATGCAGCTGGTCAGGACACTTTCTATGGCACCCCTGTAGAAGGTGCACATGATGGGGGTTGGAGCTCCAGCCCTTTTCAGCTTGCGGAGAAAGTAGAGGTGCTGGTGAGCCTTCTTGGCCAGTGATGCAGTGTTCCTGCTCCAGGACAGGTCCTCTGAGACGTGCACTCCCAGGAACTTGGTGCTGTCCACTCTCTCCACTGTGGTGCTGTTGATGGTCAGAGGGGCATGTTGGGCATCCCTCTTCCTGAAGTCCACAACAATCTCCTTTGTCTTCTCCACGTTGAGAGTGAGATTGTTGTGTCTGCACCACAAGGCCAGGCGGCTCACCTCGTTCCTGTAGTCCGTCTCATCGTTGTTGCTGATGAGACCCACCACTGTTGTGTCATCTGCAAACTTGATGAAGTGGTTGGAGCTGTATGATGGTGTGCAGTCGTGTGTTAGAAGGGTGAATAGAAGGGGGCTCAGCACACATCCTTGTGGGGCTCCTGTATTCAATGTGATGGTGCTGGATACCATACCATACCATTTTATTTATAAAGCACTTTAAACAGGAACAAGTCCACACCAAAGTGCTGGACAAACAAACACGCAACAGGCAACACAGACAATGAAGTACAACACGAAAAACATAAAAACATTGCAGATCATAAATCAAACGATCCAATACAAATCAGCTGGCATTGAAAGCAATGGAGTAGTAGTGAGTTTTTAACCGGGATTTGAAAACCGAGAGGGAGGGGGCCTGTTTGATGAGCAGCGGTAACTCGTTCCAGAGTCTTGGGCCTGCTACAGAGAACGCCCTGTCACCCCTGCGCTTAAGGCGAGTTTCTGGAACTATTAAGAGTACCTGATCCTCTGACCTCAAAGCACGTGGAGGGACATATGGGTGTATCAGATCCGAGAGATAGGCGGGGGCGAGACTGTTCAGCGATTTGTAGACATACATGAGAATTTTGAATTGGATTCGAAGATGAACCGGTAGCCAGTGAAGGGAGGCCAAGACTGGTGTAATGTGCTCTCTTTTGCGTGTGCTGGTTAAAAATCGGGCAGCTGCGTTCTGAACCAGTTGTAATCGTGCAATGGTGGCTTGACTGACGCCAAACAGAAGTGAATTGCAGTAATCAAGCCTAGATGTAATGAATGCGTGAATCACTGTCTCCAGGTGCTTTTTGGATAATATGGGCTTCAGCTTAGACAGACGCCTCAGCTGGAAAAAACAGGATTTGACGATCATGTTTACATGACTGTTGAGTTTCATGGCAGGATCCATTATCACTCCCAGATTTGTGACTTTTTGTTTTTCGGACAGGGGTAGAGCAGACAGGTCAATACTTCTTTGAACATACTGGGGATGTGTTACTCCCGACCCGTACTGTCTGTGGTCTCCCGGTCAGGAAGTCTAGCAGCCAGTTACACATTGAGGTGTTCAGCCCCAGACTGTCCAGTTTAAGGATGAGCTGTTGGGGGATGATGGTGTTGAATGCCGAGCTGAAGTCGATGAACAGCATTCTAACATTCATTCAACCTTTATTTAGTCAGGTAAATCTTTTGAACCTCATGGGCTCATTTACGAAAGCGACCTGCTAAAACTAAAGAACAATGAACAGCAGTGGTAGAATTTCCTTAAACAATAAACAATAAACAAACAAACAATAAACAATAGAAAACAAAAGAGAGAAAAAAAACAAAAGAAAGTTTTTTTTTTTTTTTTTTTTTTTAACAAAGTATCAAAAAACTAGCAAAACATTATAAGGTAGACGTATAAAATCAAAGACAGGAACAAATCTGCATTGGTTTTTGCCAGGATTCCAACAGATTCTGAAAACCATTTAGAGAAGTCAAGGTCGAGAGCTTCAGATCTAGGAGTCTTTCGTGTCCAGATGTGTGAGAGCTGTGTGGAGGGCAGAGGAGATGGCATCGTCGGTTGAGCGATTAGGCCGATATGCAAATTGGAAGGGATCCAGGGAGGCAGGGAGGACAGATGTGATGCTTTTCATGACTAGCCGTTCGAAGCACTTCATCAGGATGGGGGTGAGTGCTACTGGACGATAGTCATTGAGGCAGGAGGGCGTTGCCTTCTTTGGGACAGGGATGATGGTGGTGGCTTTGAAACAGGTGGGGACGATGGCCTGACTCAGTGAGATGTTAAAGATGTCCGTGAAGACCGCTGCGAGTTCCCTTGCACAGTCCTTCAGCACACGACCAGGTATGTTGTCAGGACCAGAAGCTTTCCGGGCGTTGATCTTGATGAATGATCGCCTTACGCTGTCTGGGGACAGCGCCAGCACCTGGTCATCAGGAGAGGGGGTAAGTTTTTGTGCAGGTGTGCTGTTACATGCCTCAAACCGAGCAAAGAAGTCATTCAGTTCATTCAGCGTAGAGGTTGTGCTGTCACAGGTCTGGGGGGATGGTTTGTAGTTCGTGATGGTCTGTATTCCCTGCCACAGACTCCATGTATCCTTGCTGTCCTTGAAGCGGTGAGCTATTTTCCTGGAATACTGCTTCTTGGCCTTTCTGATGCCCCGGGACAGATTGTTTCTGGCTGCCCTCAGGCCCACCTGATCTCCCGCTGTGAAGGCAGCATTCCTGGCTCTCAGGAGTCTGTAAACCTCTGCTGTCAGCCATGGCTTCTGATTTGCCCGAACAGTGATGGTCTTGAGGTTGGTTACATCATCAATGCACTTGGTGATATATGAACATACAGTGTCTGAGTACTCCTGGAGACATGTGTTGTTGTTTGTGGTAGCAGCTTCTTTGAACATACTCCAATCTGTGGTGTCAAAACAGTCCTGGAGTGCCTCTGAAGACCCCTCTGGCCACACTCGTATCTGCTTGCGGACTGGTTTTGTGACTTTCACCAGTGGCCTATATGCTGGCTTTAGCATAATGGTGCATTCAGACCAAACAGCGTTTCCACCTCCAAAAAGCTTGTCACGCACGCAAGTGGACGCACTTGGTGTCCAGACCTACTTGGACCTGAACGCCAGAACGCGAAACAGCTGCTAGGTGTGTGGGAGGAGCTTCAATCAATCAATCAATCACCTTTATTTAACCAGGTAGAGCCCGTTGAGACCGAGATCTCCTACCGGTATACAGAGTCCTGCGCACAGAGTCCTGCGCAGTGCGCACTCCGCCAGGCGAGGAGCCTTTTATTTCCGTCTCTGTGGAGCAGACTTGACTGGTCGTGAAGGAATTGTCGCGAACACACAGCTACAATGAGTTTCTCTTCCATAGTCCACGACCTCGCGGGTCTTTTCTGTGACCAACAAACAATACGTCACATAGTGCGCGCGCACCCTCGTTTCCGCGTCACACAGGGACTCTCGCCCTCTCTTCTCCTCCTCTCTTCTCCTCCTCTCTTCTCCCCCCGACTCTCCCTGATTGGTTGACACACCAACCAATCAGGGAGAGTTGAGCGGCGTTTGAAAGTTTGAACCGCGAAATCTTCAGCATGTTGAATGCGCGGTTTGGAGGCTGAAGCCGGTTCACGTGCACGGAAAAACGCTTCCCAGCACGCTCAACACGCACGCGACGTGACGCCCGACGCCAAGACGTGGCTGGAAGCGCGTCCACCATTGACTTTGCATGTAAACTGGACGCTCCTGCTGCTGAAAAGCTGTTCGGTCTGAATGCACCATAACACAGATATGATCAGAAGCACCGATGTGGGGGAGGGGGAGGGCCTTGTAAGCTCCTTTCATGGTGGTGTAAACTTGGTCCAGTGTATTTTTGCCTCTTGTTGGAAAGTTTATGTTTCTGTATGTTTTTGGAAATACAGTACACTCTTTAAATCTGCTAAGGAATAATAGATAGATAGATTTATTTATTTGTCCCCGTAGGGAAATTAGTTTGCAACATTGTCAGCAAGCATTGGCATAAAGGACATACATAGATGACATTAAAGCTGGGATCTGCGATTTCTGGAAAGCCCTGGCACTTAGAAAAATTTACAGCAGGTGAAATCATTCTGCTCCCTCCCTCAGAGCCATATATGACTCAGAGGGAGGGAGACTGTCCGTTCTCTGGTGAACTTGGGTTCTGCAGCTCCGCCCCCTGCTGTGTGTGTGCTCGGAGGAGCGCTTCAATATTCTGTGATTATATGTTATAAAAACCTTTTAAAAATATAATAAAACCATAGAGCACTTGTCCAACATCACAAAATCCAGCAGAAATCAGCAGAGGTTCACGAAGCAACGTTTGGACATGATTTAATTCGCTCGTGATTTCCTCTTTCTGTCAGCGCAGGTTTGGAATGTCTGGAATGGAATGCTCCGCCTCCTCTACATGTCCGCTCGGAGCGCTGCAAAGTTCTGTGATTATATGATAATAAAACCTTTTAAAAATATAATAAAACCATAGAGCACTTGTCCAACATCACAAAATCCAGCAGAAATCAGCAGAGGTTCACGAAGCAACGTTTGGACATGATTTAATTCGCTCGTGAGTCGTGACAAATCCATTTCCTCATTCCTGTGAGTGGAGGATGAAGCGATCACTTGACTTTTTGCAAAAAAACTAAATAAAAGTCCAGCTCTGGGATGAAGAAGGGATATTTAATACATTTATGTCACATAAAAAACAGTCCTGCATCGCTTTGCAATCCTTTGAATGAGAACGAGCCGCGGCGCTGAGGCTGTGAGTGACAGGTGGGGGCGTGGGTTGGGGCGTGACAAACAACTCTGTTTTGATTGGCTGGTCATTGTCCTGGTCACTCTGTGTTTTCAGTGTTTTTATAAATGCTGATAGAGAAGCAAGGGGACTATAGTTTTTTTCAGAGATTACTTGGTCTATCATCAGTTTGTCAGTAGATAGTGACAGAGTGAAGAAATACAGTATGTTAAAAATATATTGTTTGAAAAGTTACAGACTACATTACAATCTTACATACCCCAGCTTTAACATCCATCATTACAGCAAAGACGTTCCAGCTTAGTAATTTATGATATGTTTGTATTATTTAATGATTTAATTGCTTGTGGTATGAAAGAAAATGTTGTTCTGTTTCTTGAGAATAAAGGAAGGCCGTACCTTCGCCCTGAAGGAAGCAGCTCAAATGAAGATCTTAGGGGATGTGTGTCGTCTGCTATAATCTTGTTTGCCTTCCTCATAACTCTGTCCATGTATATCTTTTCCATACTTGGCAGAGTGGTCCCTAACAGTTTGCTGGCTGTAGTTACTATACTTCTCAAGGATTTCTTCTGAGCCTCTGTAGCATTGCCAAACCAACAGATGTTACAAAACGTTAAAATACCTTCAATAAAAGCAGAATAAAACATTAAAAGCATTGAGTTATTGACTCTAAAAGTACCCAGTTTCTTTAAAAAATACATCCTCTGCTGAGCCTTGGTGCAAATAAGGTCAGCCCATGAGTCCCACTTTAAGTGACAGTCCAGAACCACGCCCAGGTACTTGTAGCACGAGACAGTTTCAATCTTCTCTCCATTGATGGTTGTTGGAGAGAATGACTGAAGCTTCCTGAAGTCAATAGTCATTTCTTTTGTTTTGTCCGTGTTCAGAACCAGTTTCGATTGTTTGCACCAATTAATGAAGAAGTCCAGAACTGGTCCGTGCTCTTCTTCCTTGTCGTTTAAAAGGCTTACCAGGGCAGTGTCATCAGCATATTTAATTAAATGTCTATTTGGGAAAGTACTTCTGCAGGAGTTTGTATACAGAATAACAGTGAAGATAAAACACACCCTTGGGGAGAGCCAGTGCTGGTGGTTGTTTTGTCAGAGAGTACTGTACTGAACCCACTCTGACCTGCTGGACCCTACCTGTCAAAAAGTCGGTAATCCATAAAACCAAGCTATGTGAGATTAAAAACTCTTTCGTTAAGATTTCTGTTAAAATCCTCGGCTGAATAGTATTAAAAGCTGATGAAAAATCCACAAATAAAATTTTTACATGATTTTGGTCTTTCAAGGTGGGCATAGAGTAGATGCAGCATAGTCAGAACAGCATCATCCACCCCTCTAGAGGGCTGATTTGCAAACTGTAGTGGGTCTAGAACAGGGGTCACCAACCTTTTCGAAACTGAGAGCTACTTCGTGGGTACGGAGTCATACAAAGGGCACCAGTTTGATAAACTCTTTGGAAATAACAAAGCGTAAATTGAAAAAAATGTATAATAAACATACAGTATTTTTAAGAACATATTTTTAAGATAGACATTTTAAAATATATATAAATACCAAAAAAGAATAACAACTGAATAAAATGAAATTTTAAATGCAGCTTAGTAGTGAGTTGTGCTATTTTTAGAACAGGTCCGGGGGCACCTCAAATGGTCCTTGGGGGCACCCGGGTGCCCGCGGGCACCACGTTGGTGACCCCTGGTCTAGAAGATGCTGTGTTTGAAGGAATACCAACCATACAATTTTTTAGCAGGACTTGCATTTAAATTGAGTTCATGTCACAGTAAGTTTAAAGGTAACGTTGAGCATTTGATTGGCCTGAAAAACAAAATAAACGTGGCTCCTGTAAACCTATTTTCTTCATTAGGCCTACTCAGCAAGTTGCAGCATGGTGACCAACAGGCCACTGTCATTCTTTTGCTCCTTATTTTGTACCTTTTATTTGATTCCCCATCAAAGGATTAGATTCCATAGTCCACTGAGCCTAAAATATACAAATGTATTTCACAATATAAAAATGTGCTTACCCAGCACATCTACCATACTGTCCTGATCTCCCTCCGTGGGTCTCATTTCCTTACTGTGAATACACATTTCTCTGTTACCACATTGCTCACCTGTTGATGCACAAAGTTGCTTACACAGGATATCAGATATGCAATGTCATATCGACTGCAGCTCTCTGCACATAGCCTATTACATGTTTTTCTAATATCCTCTTGTGAAAGGACAACAAGGAAAAGTGTGGTACACTAATGTTCTCAAACAGCCTGACTACATCAGCAATGGGCAAACTCAGAAACAGAAAGATAAAATGTTACAATCTCTTTCAGAGAAACAAATAACAGTCTGCATCACACAGTTTAAGATCAAACTCAGCTCTGGCAATCAGTGTGCTTGTAATTTTCAAGTCTGCACATGGCAGTCAGTAGATATGTGGTTGGAGTTTTGTTGGAGCACCAAATACCAAAGAACCACATTAAAACAATCACACATTGTCCTCTGGGGTTTACAGGGGTTCCCCTGATTGCCAAGGTGCCTGTGAGGGCCAGGGCCCTAAAAATGACCTGCAATAAACACCAACCGGTGGGGGTGTCTCAGGATTTCCAGACACAAGGGTGAAAGCCCTACATGAACACAATGTTTCTGACTTTGAGATGTAGCTGGATGGTGGTTAAAAAAAAAAAAGCCGCTTGACATAGGGCGCTTGTTTAACTTGGAGAAGCTCTCTTGCACAGAAATGTCACAGTATGGCAGATCAATTGCAGCCATCTGTAAACCCAAATTGTGCTACTTAACTGGTGCTTATGTAGGTTTCCATGCTTTGGAATCCCCCCACATATGGCGCACAAGGCGAGCATACATATATTTTCCTTTTCTCTCTCCATATATGATGGGAAAGTAAAAAAATATTCCAGCAGAAACACTTCACAGGCATTTTATTTTGACTTCTGACAGAAGCAATCAGGGCTGGCGATCTCTAAAATGAACAGTTATGAACTAAAACTTGAGGTAACATTGAGGTGCTCTCTGTGGTTTCAAAATAGTTTTTATTCCATTGAGACTTCAGTTTTGTTCATGTTGTACAGTGAGTTGAGGAAAATGAAGACAGATGCAATTAACAACAATGGACTGAGCCCACAGAGCCGACAAGCACTGTGTTTACTTAGAAATCTGATTGGGTCTTGTGTCTGAGTAAGTTGCTTTCCTTCTCACCACAAATACCTCTGTACAGATGACTTCAGCACACTTTGCTGCTGATGAACTCCCTCGATTTCACCTTTGACCTCACCCGTATCCTGATGGAGGAGCCCTGAGCAGGAAAATTATGGCACATCACAGGCTTCCTCGCTCTCCTGCCCGACTCTCTCATGGTTCCAGTGCCAAGAACAATATTCAGCTCGCTGTCAGGGCAGCACCCCGCTGGTAACTGGCCGTGTGCGACAAGCTAAAAGCTTCTATTGTATTGCTCCCTTGACACCCTGTGTAGTAGCCTGTGCTAATCTTGATTAGCTAAGTATGTTTCAGGATTGAATTTATTTCACACAAATGTAGCAAAGCAATGCAAAAATATAAAACAAAAAGAAGTACAAATTGTAGATGATGTGTTTTTATATACAGTAGCACAAATGTCTTCATAAACGGCTTGATCTTTAAAATAGATAGATAGATAGATAGATAGATAGATAGATAGATAGATAGATAGATAGATAGATAGATAGATAGATAGATAGATAGATGATAGATAGATAGATAGATAGATAGATAGATAGATAGATAGATAGATAGATAGATAGATAGATAGATAGATAGATAGATAGATAGATAGATAGATAGATAGATAGATAGATAGATAGATAGATAGATAGATAGATAGATAGATAGATAGATAGATAGATAGATAGATAGATAGATAGATAGATAGATAGATAGATAGATAGATAGATGGATGGATGGATGGATGGATGGATGGATGGATATCCATCCCAGGGAGAAGTTTCTGAAAATAAACTAAATTAAATAAAACAAGTACCGGTATGCATTTCCTGTAAGCAGGGCCGGCCCAAGGCATAAGCAAACTAAGCAGCTGCTTGGGGCCCCAGGGCCACTAGGGCCCCCCCTAATAGGAAGCAGGAGTTTTAGGAAGTTTGTGAAGTACAGTATTAAGGAATAAGTAACATAAACAGGTCAAATGTGTGAGTAAAGGTTATTTGACGTTTTAAGCTCAGCTTTTATAAATTGCATACATTTACATATAGTTTTAATAACTAATTATTCAACTTTAAATTTATTATTTAAAGGAGACCACATATAGGTCTTTAAAATTTTTATGTTATGTCTGTGTGCTATCTTGACAATATTAATTCATTTTAATACACAAAATAATTCTTAGATAATTAATTATACCCTTTTTAATTCTGCCATTTTTAACTTTCGTTTTGAACGACCGGTTTCTGATACAAGTTCTGAAGTCCACGCCCTTCAACGATCTGTTTACGCCCTCTGCAACAGCCAGTATCTGTAATGTGTTGTTGTTTTAAAATTAGCTCTTTTTTTATTACTCATTTGACTTACTGTTAGTGCTAGCTTAAGATAACTTACCGAAACCCGTCTGAGCGCGCCGCAATTTGCTGCTCCTTTTAGCATGAGACCACCCGAATCCGAAGCTAATGTTAGCTTGTTCCTCTTCCGGTGTTCGCCAGCTCCGCTCGTTGCACGCGGAGATTTTGGGAGTTATCGCTGTTCCAGTCAAGACAACAAAGTTCACCAAGTGTCTCCCGTAAATTAATCCGTAAGGAGAAGGTCCTCGCTGCTGCGAGGCTGCTGCGAGGCTGCAGCGAGGCTGTACAATTGAAGCTCCGCTCCATCCGCCAGAAGCAGTGTCCCGTTGCCGCCGGTCCCTACGCCGGGGGTCCGCTCGTTTAATTTTTGCCGGCTGCGCGTTGGGAGCGATCGCAAATACACTAAAAATTGAACTAAAACATAAAAATAACAATTATACTTTATTTATAAAGCCATTTAAAAAAACCACAGCTGCAACAAAGTGCTGTACACATGAAATTAAGAACATATAAACAAAAGATGAGATGAAATCATGAAAAACAACAGTCATGTGTTTAATACAGAAGTGGGTTGAGCCCAGAGCCATATAAAGTGAGAGTTGCGACACTCCCATAGAGTTCCATTGTAAGAATGGAATGCGGAAGTCACGTGGGTCATGGAGGGGGCGATTTGTTCCATGGCTCTGGGTAACAGTTTGAAGCTGCCTGCAGTAGCGCTCCGTTGCCGCCAGAGGGCGCAGCTCCACAAGGTTTCCATAGCCGTTGTTTGGAACGATTGACCGCCTATCGGCGACATCAAAGGGTGTCGGAACTCTCACTTTATATGGCTCTGGTTGAGCCCAGAGCCATATAAAGTGAGAGTTGCGACACTTCCATCGAGTTCCGTTGTAAGAATGGAATGCGGAAGTCACGTGGGTCATGGAGGGGGCGATTCGTTCCATGCAGAGCCATGGCTCTGGTTACAGACTGAAGCTGCCTGCAGTAGCGCTCTGTCGCCGCCAGAGGGCGCAGCTCCACAAGGTTTCCATAGCCGTTGTTTGGAACTATTGACCGCCTGTCGGCGACTTCAAAGAGTGTCAGAACTCTCTATACAGGTAGCCCTCGAGGTACGTCAGGGATTGGGACCTACGTGTGTGACTTAGGTCGATTTTGTCGTACCTCGCGGACCAAAAACACGTGCCTGTCGTAGGTCCGCGTTTCTGACATAGGTCGCGGCTATACCGCTAACGGAGCGCCGCACACATATTTAATGGCATGAGACTGAACAAGCAGACATACTAAGGCCATAAACACGCACAGAACTGCACAGTAAATGAATACTGTACTGTACAATAAATAAAAAATATAATGTCTTACTTTGAGCCGGTGTCCCCCGACTGCCAGGCGGACATTTGCGGCGAGCTCCCGGCCGCAGATGGCCCCTCCGCGGCATGTCGGCTCGGTGTCTTCGCCTGTGTTAGCTGCTCTGTTAGCTGCTGTCGTTAGCATGTCGGGCGGCGTTGTGGCCGCCGATCGCGGGGCGATCCGCGGCTGCTCCTCCGGACCTGAGACGTCCACAGAGTTGACCGAGTGTTTCCAGCTAATTTATCCGTATGAGGCAACCCTGATCGGGCACACGGAGCCAGCTGACAGTAGCCTCTGGAGCTCCATTGACCGCAGTACAGTTGTAAAATGGCGACCGGAAGTGGCGACCGGAAACGACCGGAAGTTGCGTAAATACGATAAATTTCTAATCAAAACGTAAAATTAATAATTATACTTTATTTATAAAGCCATTTAAAACAACCACAGCTGCAACAAAGTGCTATACACATGAAATTAATAACTTTTAAACACACACAAAAAAAATAATAATAATATATATTTTTTTTAATCATATTTTTATTAAATATGATAAAATCGTAAGTCTGAGTTGCCGTAGGTCGCAGGTGACGTAGGTCGAGGGTTTGCTGTATATATGGCTCTGGTTGAGCCTAACCAGGGGTTGCTAGGTGAGGGGCTGGACTCAGGTTTGAGGTGGTTGGCTGCGGTTTGTGATGTCACAAACTGCAGGAAGTGGGAAACGAAGTGTATTTATCAAAGATAAATAAATCTACTTAGAGTAAATAAACCACTGGGTGCATTTTTTTGGCCTTAGGACTGTTTTTTTATTAAGTAAATACCCAAAGTTTTTGCACAATATTTTTTATTTTTATGCATCTAACTCATCTGTTTGTTGTTGATCTTGCACTACAAATTATTTTGAACATTACTGTTGCGATTCTTTGGAACCACAGATAATGAACTAGATGACACTTTTGCTGTAAACATTGCATACTGGTGATTTTTTTTTCTTTTGTTACTTTAAGTGTCCCATGATTTATACATTTAGTATAATGTAAACAGGGCCGTCAGAGTTGCAGTGAGTTTATGTTAGGTGGGTGAATGATCTGATCATCTGACTGTTCATTGCAGTAATCCACATTATTAGCAGAAATAGAGGGCCCCAAATTAAATTCCGCTTAGGGCCCCATGGAGGCTTGGGCCGGCCCTACCTGTAAAAATGTAGTGTGAATGCTTGTTGCTGAAAGCTGCTGAACAAGCTAAAGCTTACTCGAAAGTTGAAATACAGCAATAACTGAAAAGTAGAAAGAAGAAACTGAAAGGAGCACAAAAAGCTGAAATTATCCAAAAGTAGCTAAATAAACAAGCTGAAATTAGCACAAAAAGCTGAAAAGAAAACAAAAATGCTGAAAGGAGAAGAAAGAAGTTTCACAGAGCACACACAGCTAAATTAGCATAAAATCAGCTGAAACTAGCTTCAAAAGCACAAAAACAGAAATCAGAAGAGTCTGAAAGACCACAAAAACTGTAACAGGCAGAAAAACACTGAAATGGGCAGATAACCGTTGAAATGAATTGAAAAGTAGCAAAAAGAAAAGCCAAAATTATCTGAAAAATAGCTGAAATGTAGCTGAGGAAGTAGGAACACATTGACATTAAAAAGACTGAAAGGAGCAGGAAAAATGTAAAAAAAAAAAAAGAGGGAACAAGTTGAAATGAGCAGAAACTAGCAACAATGAGCTGAGGGAAGCTGAAAATAGCAGAAACAAGCTAAACAAAAGCAACGTCAGAACAAAAGGTAAAATGAGCTGTAAAAGGTTGCAAACAGGGTTTGAAGGATGTGAAGAGCTCCATCCTGTTTCAATTTGAAAAATGTGGTCCAAAAAAAGTGAAGTATTTCAAAAAAAAATCACAAATGCCAAAAGCCATGGCAGAAAGGTCCTGAATGAGCTGAATGCTTTCATATACAAATGGTTATAATGACATCAAATATTGCAGAATGAGAGATACCCAAAACGTAAAACAGATTTCAATACCGGTAATCTGATTGCTTTATGGGTGTTCACACTAAGATATTAAAAGAGACACATTAAGTGTATTTTCATTTAAGACTAAATCATCATGTGGTCTTATTTAAGAGGAGGTCTGAGTTTTAAGAGAAGCTCTGGAAGATACAGTATTTGATAACTCTGAGTCAAATACTGAACTTCTTTTCCTCCATTGAATCCAAGAACCACATCATTTCCAGCCTGAGCCGAGGCAGCTGGTGGCGTTCTTCATACTAGCATTATATTTAGTTTTAGTACAACTTGAAGCACAATTACACTCAGTAAGCTGGTTGGCGGCCAGAGTTGAGGTTTAACTTTATTTTAACTGGTCTTCGTTACTTTTATTTAATTATTTTTGTCTTTTTTTATTTAATTTTTTGGAATTGCATGACTGTTTATGCCTTTTTTTAATCTTTTTTATTTTTATTTTTATTCCCTTTGTGCTTTTTAACTTGTCTGTACAGCACTTTGGTCCTGTGTGATTTTTTTTAAAGTGCTTTATAAACAAAGTTGGATTATATTGGATTGGATTTCAGGAGCGCTTTAATTAAAAATCCAAATTTACTGTAGCCTTATTAATCACATTACCTTTTGTTACATTTTCAATGTAATCACCAAGGACAACTGACTATGTGTGGGGGGGGAAAAAGTGCAAACTAAAGATTAGTAGACAGAAAGGAATGTCTTGAAGGGTCAAAAAAATGATTGATTTCCCTAAGTTCTGTCTGTGATATTGACAATCGAGTGAGTGTAATTCACTTCTTGTTTGCAAGAAGAACATGTGTTGCACACATGTTCCACAATGAGTGTCAACCAGGAATTTGTATTGTTTCAGCACCACGGGCCGGGTCGATAACCTCCATCCCGCTGCCATTGAGTGTGACAGTGCTGAAGTCAGCACTAGTTCTGAATCACCAGCGTGGGCTGCTGATTTATAACCCACCGTGCACTCTGAGAGAAGTGATGCATATCTAAAAAGTTTAAAAAAGGAACAATTGAAATTCATATGAGGTGCTAGGATTCAGAGAAGAGATGCTTGGCTTTTTGCATTCATCATTTGTCTTCTGATCGTATTGATTTAAAATTTGACAGATATTAACATGAGGTCAGTGGAGGGTGTCTTTGGCAGTGTCACCTCCTCCTCCGTTCTTGGATTCATTTGTTGACCGAGAAAGTTTTCAGGCAACCGATACGATGAGGTTTCTCATGGAACATTTGGCCCATCACTTCAGTGCCCTTTGAGTTTATCGCATTAGAGCAGAGGAGGACTTTTCTGTGAGGCAAATAGGACGAATGATGGATAACTGTTGTGCATGCAGAAATGCACTCGCCTTCCTGACAGCCTCCCAGCCTTGAACCTGGATGTCATGTGTGGTCCAAATCATCACTGGCAGTAACTGCACCATTTTTCAAAAGCACACACATGTTTTGATTTACATAGACTAAAATGGTGGTCTGTCGTGGTGAAGAGAGAGCTGAGTCAAAAGGCAAAGCTCTCAATTTACCGATCGATCTACGTTCCCACCCTCATCTATGGTCATGAGCTTTGGGTTGTGACCGAAAGAACGAGATCTCGGATACAAGCGGCTGAAATGAGTTTTCTCCGCAGGGTGTCTGGACTCTCCCTTAGAGATAGGGTGAGAAGCTCAGTCATCCGGGAGGGACTCGGAGTAGAGCCGCTGCTTCTCCACATCGAGAGGAGCCAGTTGAGGTGGCTCGGGCATCTGGTTAGGATGCCTCCTGGACGCCTCCCTGGTGAGGTGTTCCGGGCATGTCCCACCGGGAGGAGGCCCAGAGGAAGACCCAGGACACGCTGGAGGGACTATGTTTCTCGGCTGGCCTGGGAACGCCTTGGGATTCCCCCAGAGGAGCTGCTCCAAGTGGCTGGGGAGAGGGAAGTCTGGGCCTCCCTACTTAGGCTGCTACCCCCGCGACCCGACCCCGGATAAGCGGACGAAAATGGATGGATGGATGGATGGATGGATGG
>JBBPBX010011203.1:35644-50186 GCA_038048925.1 Garcialebias charrua | reverse complement strand
CCGGTGCTCTTCCTCGTATGCCGGCCGCTTTTGCGGTGGGACACGTGTGGTTGAGTGATGTCGAGGCTGCGGGGCTCTGCTCCCAGCTGACTCCCTGGGGGAGTTTTGAATGGTATTTACCACGTTCTCGGGCAGGCCTGAGGCCACCAGTTTGTTCCTCTCAGCCTCCAAGCTGAAATTTGCCACAGCTCTCAGCCTAAGCTGCGAGGCTGTTCCTTCTGGTGACGTGGTGGGTCCCTGGAGAGGAGCAGGTGACAGGACCAGCTCCTCCTCGAGGGTCCTGATTTCTGTGACCCTTTGAGGGACAACCAGGTTAGGGAGAAGGCCCTCCTGCAGATGCACCTCCATACCTCTCTCATCAAGAGTGTTAGGAGGCAGAGGCAATCTGCTGATATTATTGGCCAAAAGTGGAACAGAATGCCTGTTTTTCCTGTTTTTGTGGGGAGTCATGGTTTGGAGTGGGTGCAAGTTCTGTATACGAGCAGACCTCCTGACTCCAGCCCGCTTCGTAGTTAGGGCTGGATCACTGTTCCCGGGTCTCATCAGTGCCCTAGGGCCTGGTGAACTTCCGAGAGGCTGTGTTTCACCTGATGAAGGGGTATCGTTTAATAGTAGAACTGATTCAGTGCATCGAGTGTGGTCACACACTGCAGGATCATTGCTTGAGCAGGGTACGTCGACCACTGAGGATAAGTGGACAGTTTCAGCAGGCGGATGTGAAGCTGTCCAAGATAGTCCTCCGTGTTGAGCGGTTTTTTGTTTGGCTGGTGACAGAAAGTCCAGTCCCCTTCGATTAGAGGGAAAGGGAATCTGATTTAGCCCTGGTGCCATTTCTGCTCTGCATTGAGTGTTTACACAAGCTGCAGTATCATCACCACTTCCTTTGTGAACGTGTGGAA
Organism: Garcialebias charrua; assembly: GCA_038048925.1. Taxonomy (NCBI): domain Eukaryota; kingdom Metazoa; phylum Chordata; class Actinopteri; order Cyprinodontiformes; family Rivulidae; genus Garcialebias; species Garcialebias charrua. Next base: position 49,287 of record JBBPBX010011203.1, on the reverse strand, counting down.
CTGGTTTTGGCCTGTGGGCTTCTGTTGTAACCCCCTCGTAATTTACTGGAATCCAATTAATAGGAGCTGGCCCGGAAGGTGGGCTGCCAGGTTCTGTCGGCGCGTCCCCCTGGAGCGCGGACGTGACACAGGTTTGTTTTTGTGTATTGCCGGCCCCGTGATTTACCACGGGCGGGGACTGGAACACGTGACCCCCCTCACCTGTCTCAGTGAGGACCGACGTGCCTGCTTGCCGGCGCCTCTGGCACTGTCTGTTGCAGACAGACCCGAGGCATCCAACTAGGGTTTATTGATTAGACTAACACCCCGTGAGCCGTGAGGGAAGGGGGAATGATGGCCCCGCCCTTTATATCGGCTGGAAGAACAGAGGGGGCCATGTTGCTAATGTTACTGTGTTTTAAAAATAATAATAATAATAATTAATTCAATTTATAACGCACTTTTCATTACTGAAAATCTCAAAGTGCTACACATATATTGAATGCTACACACATTCATAAACCGGTGGCGGCAGACTACCATGCAATGTGCTTTCCAGTCCTACCGTTTGTTTGTTGTGTTGTTTTTTTGAGTCAAGAAAACAGAGAGGGGCTGTTTTTTAGCTTTATTCGTGCTTAAGTGTAACGACATATTTGACTTTATGTCACTCACAGCAGGAAAAACGTGATTTGTGCGTAAAATAAAGTCACCAGCTTTTTGTACGATGTTACAAACAAAGTCTGGACGTGAAAAGGTCATTTCCCGTACCGCGTGGTCGGGTGATCGTGTAAAGTCAAGAAGAGTGCCTGGTTTGTCAGGCCCGTTTCTGTCTTGCGTCCCGGTTCGCCGATGAGGCCCTGTGTCAGACCGCCTGGCGGGGAACAAATCTGTTCTTACTCCAGGCGTGTTTGGCCCGAGGCGGGTCCGGCGGTGGTCTCCGTCGGTGCTCGGCCTCGTATGCTGGCCGCTTTTGCGGTGGGACACGTGTGGTTGAGTGATGTCAAGGTTGCGGGGCTCTGCTCCCAGCTGACTCCCGGGGGGGGCGGGGGGATGAAAGCTCTTCTGGGGATGCCTACCCGGAGAGCCTCAGCCTGTTTGCGCCTCTGGTCCAGTCTGGTCTGAATTCGATCCAGAGCTTTTCCGAATAATCCCGTCGGCTCTATGGAGTTGTGCAGAAAATAAATTTTCTGTCCCTTCGGGAGGTCAGTTAGAGTCATCCACAGATGGCGTTGTGTGATGACCACCTTAGCCATGCCTTTGCCTTGTGCAACAGCTGCTGTCCTCATCATATGGAGCACAAAGTCTGTTGCCCTGCGTGCTTTCTCGACAGGTCGGCAGCAGCCTGTCTGTCCGTCGTTACCTGGAGCTCCTGCAGTTTTTCAGCCAGGTACTCCTGCATCATGGCGGACGCGTTCATTGCGCGCGCCACGAGGCCCTGAGCCCTGTAGCATTACTCGAGCAGAGAAGCCGAGGCTCGACAGGCTTTGCTGGGCAAAGTTGGTTTCGTCCAGGATGACCTGGGGGCCAGGTGAGACGCCAGTGTGTCCTCCATTGGTGGCACGTTGGCTATGCTTGCTGCATCCATCCCGTCCATGTTGAGGAACTGTGAGAGCGGCAGCAGCATGGGAGCCTTGGATTGGGACCAGGTGTGAGTCAGCTCCGTGAGAAAATCCGGAAAGATGGGCATCCTTTTCCTCGTGGCGGACTGCTGTTTTGAGTAGAAATAATTTCCTGCCAACCTCATGACTTGTTGTCGGGGTGGAGGTTCTGGCCATGGGATCTGTAGCGCGTCCGTTGCTCTGCGACACAAGTCGAACAGAGCAAGGATTGAAAAGTCAGTCTCCGGGAGCACAGGTACCGGGGTGTGAGAGAGTTCTCCCCCCTGTTCGTCGTACTCAGCGTCGGCGTCATCAGCAGAAAATTCACCTGAGGTTGAAATTGAGATCTCGTCCTCGTTCATCAAGCCTCGAGTGTCGAAGTCGACTGTTCTACTTCCGCTCTCGGCAAAGCAAGTCGCATATCTTTTTGCTCCTACCCTCCCTAAGTTTTCCTCCTCCCTGCTTGCTTTTTGTCTCGTCTGTGACTCTTCAGCGCTCACTCGAACCAATTTGCGATGGATTTAATAAATTGGGCTGTTTCATCTATAGATAAGATTTTTTCCACGAAGCGGACCGGGCCAGGAGAAGCGGTCTGCCCCTCTGACACGCACGCTGTCGGATACATGATGGACTCGTGGGGACAGTGGCAACCCATGTGTTTGACCGTCTTGTCTGTCGAAGACGTGGAAGATTTGTGGATTATTGGGATATTGGTGGCAGCTGCTCTGTTTTTTGGCGTAAGCGGAGCTGTCTGCTACTGGAAGCTCAGGAAGGCTTCGGCGGCTATCGGCGCGCTGGCCAAACTTCCTGATCAGCAAGATTCTCTGATCCGGGCTGTGAGCTCCTCATCCCAGCTGTTGTACGAACTGAATCGCACGATGGGAGCGGCGGTAGACCACCGCGGACCTGCGGTGCGCTTTGGAACTCGTTTACAGCCGCCCGGCCTCAATCAGGGCACAGATGGGGGTTCGTAGTTCGGAACCTCATATGATTCGGCGACTTTGGACCTGAACAGCACCTGGACTTGGAAGGCTGCAGTCAAAAAGAACACTGTGGCCTGGATTGAAGATAAACAAAAGACCTATCTAATCTGGTTTCCGCACGACCTTGAAAAAAGAAGAAGGCTGTCTGCTGGAAACTATTCTCCTGGAGTGAAGCTGAGAGACCTTGCTGACCCCCCCTCCCCCCCCCAGAGATCTCTGTGGGTGCGCTCGGAGGCGCCGAGCTGAGACAACTGCTGAACTGTGCTATCTGAATGTTGCTCACAGACTCTTTGATCTCCTTGCATGTCGTCAAAACTGCAACAATGTCTTGTCTGGTTGTGCTTATTGCTGATAGAGTTTTTGGGACTTTATCATAGAGTGTCTTAAGGCAATCTTTGATAGATTCTTTTTTTGAATATCACAAATGATACCTATTGTGTTTTTCCTTTTTCCATATCTGTTTGACCTTCATCCGGAGACGGATGAGAGCGGCCGCGCAGAAGAACATGTCATGTGTTTGAATATGCTGCAGCTTTACATTCTCTCCCTCTTCTGGACGACTGTGTATACATCATCACGTTGTATTGGTTAACTGGTGCAATGTTAATAAAAATCTCTTGTATCTTGTATCTTAAGTCCCCGATGGGAGCCAGCGCATCTTGGCTGTCACCCCATTTGCCTTGGGTGCTGTCCTCCAGAGCCATGTTCTCAAGCTCCGGCGTGGGAGTGAGAAGCTCAGTCGTGTCCAGGTCTGTTGGTGCCGCAGCAGCACCCATGGCTTTGGCGACGAAGTCCGCCCGGTGCCTCCTCACAGCCTCCAGCAACTGGCTGCAGTGTGGGCATGATTCAGACGCATCCAGCGCCATGTTTGCGTGTAGCATTCCCAGGCAGACAGGACAGGCCTCGTGGGTGTCTGTCGCCGAGAGGGAAAAACTGCATCCGCTGGGGCAGGCGCGCAAGGTTGGGCTCGCCGTCCTGCTAGTCTTTTTCGGAAGTCTTGTCTTTCGCTTTCCTTTCTCCGGAGGCATGTCCGAGATAAGGTGAGCGAGTCCTTCCAAGATCCTTTTTTTTACGTCTCCTTCGTCGCATCGCTTTCGCTGGCTAGCCTGCTAAGAAATTAGCAGAGGTAGCGATGTGACGCAGTTTAGCGAAGCAGTCTGCGGAAAGAGGAGAAGAAAAAACTTCAGGGTTAGATAAAATGTGCCGGACTAGCTTTCGCTAGCCTGGCAGTGCGTAGGACTAGCTTTCGCTAGCCCGGCAGTGCGCAGGAAGAATTCTCTGTACGCCCCGTCTAGGGAGCAAGCTCACCTCTAGTCGAGCGATGAAGCACAGAGAAGTCCCGCGAAGAGAGTTCAGGTTTAAGCGAGGTGAAGGGTATTAAGAGAAAGTAGGATGGGCGTCAGCGCCAAAAGTACCCAGAGGGCGGGGTCTCTGGCGTGACGCCCCTGCCGTAAAGGCGTGATTGTATTCCTTCAGGTAATCGCATGGAGCGCGATTTCCCATAGCATTTATGTTGCACCGAATGACTGACTGATAAGGGAACTACGCATGCACAGAAAGAACATGCAAAATCCACCCAGAAAGCCCCCCGGGCCAGAATTTAAACTGGTGACCTGCTTGCCGAGAGGCAACAGCTCTGAGCTATTGCTCTGCTGAACATTCACATCTTAGATTAATTAATTTTTTTAATTATTTATACAAAAATGTTTCCATAAACAAAAGAGTTTTGGGTGAGAATATGTAGGAAGTGGGCTAAATGACAAAGTCAAGTTAGTGGAATTATTTTTACCAGGACTTTAACGTGGGTTAAATAATGAAAAAGTGTTTGTGACATTTTTGAACTTCAGATGTTTCAAATGACACCAGTTATTTGTCTGATTATGTTGTTCAGGCTCAAGTCCTGCAGAGGAAGTCTCGGTCTCGTTCCCTCCCTGGAGGAGCCACTTGATGGAGCCACAGAGCAAAGGTCTGATTGTGACAACACATCACAATTGTTAAACCCTGTTATTTAACTATAGATATGATTGCACAGATGTGAATGGCCTTCCCCCTTCAGATTCCTCCTACGTCTACGACATCATCCAAAGAGGGCAGGGCGACAGCAGCAATGCTCTGACCAGGCCTGATCACCCACCAACACATGGCAGCACTGATAAAGAGCACACCCCTCAGCCTGCTCTTTCAACAGATCACAACAATTCTGTTTACTCTCAAGTCAGCAGGAAGAAATGAACATTTCACCTGTTTGCACACCTGAGGAGTAGAGGAGTCTTCATCATGGCCTGCAGGGAGATGGGACGGAGGAGGACAGAAAGAGAGAGACCCAACAAAGATGATGGGCAAATGAAGACATGTAACAAGAAAACAAGAGACTAGTAAATAGACCACATGCCTTGATGCCTGTTTCGTAACCCGAGTCCTGTTTCTGCCACCTCCATGCAGTCACACAGGACTCACCTGGAACATGTCAAATGGTTTGTCAGGGGGTGAGGGCGTGGGTGGGGGAGATAAAAACCACGTTCCACTGCCATGGTGAGGGAGTTTATGCTTATATGTGTTGAATATGAAAGGTCAATGAAACATCTGGCTCTGAAATGATGCATGTCATCCTTAGTGTTTGGTGAGGATCTTGTTTTTACCGCTTTATTTAGGAATCTTCAAAATATGAATAAAATCGTCTTGTCTTTGGGGTTTAAGAACTGCTGCTCCACGCTCGCACCACCCATGTCTGCAGACAGCAGGTGGTGCTGTTAGCCATGTTGTCATGCAGATGTGTTTGGACCAGAACTCTAACCAAACCTGAGCAGGTTGTGGTTCTGGTTGAATCAGGAATTCAAAACCACTTTCTGATTTGGTGAAAATATATATTGGATATTGTCCTGTTCTGTGAAAATGTATATTAAAGGACCCTCATATGTCAATTTCATGAGTTATGAATTAACAGGACCCTCCATCATGATTTGATTTTTGTGTTTATTTTTTTATGTTTGCGTTTCTGTGTTGTTAATTTTCTCTGTGCTCAGTTTATTTCCTGTTATCCTAAAACTATCATCCTCTGCTCCTCAGTCCTGCACCTCCTGATCACACCTGCTTTCTGTTGTCATTTTGTTCGTGTCTCCATTCTTATCAGCCCCAACCCATTTATTCTTTCTGCCTTCATTCACCTACTGCCTGTCATTGTTATTCTCAGTTCTCCTCATGTCTCCTTGAGTTCTATCAAAAGCTTTACAATTTATTTGAGCTCCTCAAGTTGGTCTTCACTTCCTTAACTTAATCTTTGAGGTTAATACGGTATGTCTCACACCATTTCAATTCAATTCACTTCAATACAGTCAATTTATATAGTGCCAAGTCACAACAGAAATCAACTCAGGGCACTGAACAGAAACAATTAATTCATATACTATATATATATATATATATATATATATGTATATATATATATATATATATATATATATATATATATATATATGTATATGTAGGAGTGGTGGCGCAAAGGTTAAGAAGGTGAGCTTGTGATCGGAAGGTCGCCGGTTCAAGCCCCGGTACCGACAACATCAAAGATGTGGGTGGGATAAGTGAAGCGGTCACACTTGTCTCCACCCTCATCTGCCCCACTCTGGGCCCTTGAGCAAGGCCCTTAACCCACACCATCTGCTCCCCCGGGAACCCTAGATATCAGCTCTCTGCTCCACACAGAGGGCTGTGGTTGCTCGGTGGTCTGTGGTTGTGTCAGGAAGGGCATCCGGCGTAAAAACAACTGCCAAATCTTCGTGCGACCAGTTCGCTGTGGCGACCCCTAACGCAGGGAATAAAGCCGAAAGAAGAAAAAAAAAAATATGTATATGTATATATATATGTATGTATATGTATGTACAGTATGTATATATATATTTTTTTTTAATTCATATTTTTATTAAATATGATATGTTCGTAGGTCCCGTGGTTCGCAGGTCGATGGGGTCGTAGGTCGGGGGTTACCTGTATGTATATATATATGTATTTGTATATATATATTAGGGCTGGACGATATGGCCAAAATTTTTATCACGATATAGTTCTTAATTTCGGTCGATATCGATATAATTCGATATCGATATAAACAATATAAAAGCCTAAAAAAAACTATAAACTATACAAATAAATTAATGTTCTCCTTGTATTTGTATTTAGCCTCCAAAAAGATGGAAATCACCATCAAATAAACAAACTTCTCAACCCAATAATTCTCAGTCGGGTCATCTGGACAGTTTCTTTTTTATAGAAACGTTTCACCCTCCATCCTCCATCCAGTTTCTATAAAAAGAAACTGTCCAGATGACCCAACTGAGAATTATTGGATTTGGTACGTGGAATTTTGAGCATGAACTTTCTTGCCATAAAATTCTCAACTGTGTCAATATTAATAGTTTTAACTTTAAACATCTTTAAAATTTACAGCATTGAAATTCATAGTTAATTAAATAAAACTTTTGGGTGTTGTTATTTATAAGAAGCTGACATAGAAATCTCATGGAAATTACTTAAGAATAAAAATAACAAAATCAATTGCATTACTGTATAAAGTAAAATAGTTTTTGAATGACAAAGTTTTGAATATATTGAATAATGTAATGATTGTTCCATATTTAATCTGTTGTATTGAAGTTTGGGGAAAAGCATGTAAAACTATTACAAACCCTGTTTTTTTTGTTTTGTTTTTAAAGAGCTACAAGAATTATTAGTAGGAAGTGCTATGGTCACCCAACAAATATTTCATCAGTTTAAATTATTAAAATTTTATGATTTGGTTGAACATAGTATTTTACAAGTCATGTATAAAACTGAAAAAAAATTACCCCCCAAATATTCAATTAAAATTTGTTTAAAGTTATTAAACCCTGAAGGGAATGTAAATGTTTGTAAAACCTCCATTTAGGACTAGTTTGAAGGAGCTGAGTTGTAAATCAGGAAACAGGATTGTGTTGACTTGATATCACCATAAACATTTCTAAAACTATGTTTTAAAATATGATTAAATCAAAGTTGTTGGGAAGGTGTGGTGCAGGTGAAGTGAAGGTTGTTGTTTGTTTGTAGTTATTTTGTATTTTTTAAACAAGGGGCAGATATTAAAACACTATTTTCGTCTTTCTGCACATTTTCATTCAGTGTTTTTTTTTCTTCTGATGAATTTGTTTTATTTTGAATTTAAAAAACATGCAGCGCTGCTGGGGCTGTTTGTTTACGTCGTAGTTTCAGGGAAACGTTGGCTCAAACTTTATTGTTCTTCATCTTCTGACTCTCATCATATTCTATCGAGTGGAAACTCTTCAGATTAAACAAGTTAGATGTTCCCACCGCTAGTTAGAACGACTCCGTCACGTTTTGCAAAATAAAGAAACCGAGTAGGACTCGCTGCAGATGAGACCTGCAGTTTAACAAAACCGAACTACGTCCACACCTACGAATTAGTCTTTCCTCTCATCAGTGATGTCGTCTCTTTCTCTTCGCTTGTGAAACTTTGTTCAGTCACATTCTGACGGTCATGAGCACTCGTTTGACTCGTTTTGAAGCGAAAACTTAACGCGCTTTGGAGACTAGCTTAGCTTTTAGCCTGCTACCGCTAACGCCTGCTGCTGGAGTGAGCGCTGCGTAACAACGACGTCACCACGCACGTTTTGTGTCACAGCTTTTTCTGTCCGGGCGGGTTGTTGAAGCAGCCGCTCCAACCCGAACAGAAACAGAAAAACGTTGTAAAATCCTATCGAAATATCGAAAATATGCTTAAACTTCATATCATCGTTATTGAATAAAAGTATATCGCGATATTTATCGTTATTGAATTATCGTCCAGCACTAATATATATATATATATATATATATTTAATATATGTATATATATATGTATTTTATATATATATATATATATATATATATATATATATGTGTGTGTGTTAGGGGTGTAACGGTACGCTAAAATCACATTTTGGTTCGGTTCAACTACAAGGAGAGCTCGGTTCGGTTTATTTTCGGTACAAATTTTATTTTATTTTTTTACAAAATAAAGACTTACAAAATGTTTATTTTGAAAATATGCCAAAAATATGTTTGTATTGTATTGTAATAATAAATAAAAGTGACCCATTTGGATGATATTTTAAACAAACAGCACTCTACAATAAATAAACTATATGAACAATAATAAAAATCTTAATAAATGCAATCCAAGGGAACTGCCCCCGATGTCCACGCGATATTGCAGAGTCACATAAGCCAACACAACACCACAACATCCAGAGCCCTAAGGAACTCAGGGCGAATCTCATCCACCCCTGGAGCCCTGCCACCGCAGAGCTTTTTAACCACCTCGGTGACCTCAGCTCCAGAGATTGGAGAGCCCGACCCAAAGTCCCCAGGCTCCGCTTCCTCAGTGGAAGACGTGCCAGTAGGATTGAGGAGGTCTTCGAAGTATTCCGCCCACCGACTCACAACATCCCGAGTTGAGGTCAACAGCACGCCATCCCCACCATAAATGGTGTTGGTCGCGTACCGCTTTCCCCCCCTGAGACGCCGGATGGTGGACCAGAATCGCCTCGAAGCCGTACGGAAGTCATTCTCCATGGCCTCTCCGAACTCCTCCCACGCCCGAGTTTTTGCCTCAGCAACCACCCGAGCCGCATGCCGCTTGGACTGTCGGTACCTATCTGCTGCTTCCGGGGTCCCACAGGCCAAAAAGGCCCAATAGGACTCCTTCTTCAGCCTGACAGCATCCCTCACCGCCGGTGTCCACCACCGGGTTCGAGGGTTGCCACCACGACAGGCACCAACAACCTTGCGGCCACAACTCTGATAAGCTGCCTCGACAATAGAGGCGCGGAACATGGCCCACTCGGACTCAATGTCCCCCGCCTCCCTCGGAACGTGTTCAAAGCTCTCCCGGAGGTGGGAGTTAAAGCTCCGTCTTACGGGAGACTCTGCCAGACGTTCCCAGCAGACCCTCACAATACGTTTGGGTCTGCCAGGTCTGACCGGCATCCTCCCCCACCATCGGAGCCAACTCACCACCAGGTAGTGGTCAGTTGACAGCTCCGCCCCTCTCTTCACCCGAGTGTCCAAGACATGCGGCCGCAGATCAGATGAGACGACAACAAAGTCGATCATCGAACTGCGACCTAGGGTGTCCTGGTGCCAAGAGCACATATGTACACCCTTATGCCTGAACATGGTGTTCGTTATGGACAATCCATGACGAGCACAGAAGTCCAACAACAAAACACCACTCGGGTTCAGATCAGGGGGGCCGTTCCTCCCAACCACACCCCTCCAGGTCTCACTGTCATTGCCCACGTGAGCGTTGAAGTCCCCCAGCAGAACAAGGGAGTCCCCAGGAGGCGCACTCTCCAATACCCCCTCCAAGGACTCCAAAAAGGGTGGGTAATCTGCGCTGCCGTTTGGCGCATAGGCACAAACAACAGTCAGAGCCCGTCCCCCCACACGTAGGCGAAGGGAGGCTACCCTCTCGTTCACCGGGGTGAACCCCAACGTACAGGCACCAAGATGGGGGGCAACAAGTATGCCCACTCCTGCTCGGCGCCTCTCACCAGGGGCAACTCCAGAGTGGAAGAGTGTCCAACCCCTCTCAAGGAAACTGGTTCCAGAGCCAGAGCCATGCGTTGAGGTGAGTCCAACTATTTCTAGCCGGAACCTCTCAACCTCACACACTAGCTCAGGCTCCTTCCCCACCAGAGAGGTGACATTCCATGTCCCAATGGCCAGCTTCTGTAGCCGAGGATCAGACCGCCAGGGTCCCCGCCCTCGGCCACCACCCATCCCACATTGCACCCAACCTCTTTGGCCCCTCCCATAGGTGGTGAGCCCATGGGACATCGGGGGCAGTTCCCTTGGATTGGCAGACTGGGGTGGTGGTTCCCCTATTCAAAAAGGGGGACCGTAGGGTGTGTTCCAACTATAGGGGGATCACACTCTTAAGCCTCCCTGGTAAGGTCTATTCAGGGGTTCTGGAGAGGAGGGTCCGTCGGATAGTCGAACCTCGGATTCAGGAGGAGCAGTGTGGTTTTCGTGCTGGTCGTGGAACACTGGACCAGCTCTACACCCTCAGCAGGGTCCTGGAGGGCGCGTGGGAGTTTGCCCAACCAGTTTACATGTGCTTTGTGGACTTGGAAAAGGCATTCGACCGCGTCCCTCGGGGGGTTCTGTGGGGGGTACTCCGGGAGTATGGGGTACCAGGCCCATTGATATGGGCTGTTAGGTCCCTGTACGACCGGTGTCAGAGCTTGGTCCGCATTGCCGGCAGTAAGTCAGGCTCGTTTCCAGTGAGAGTTGGACTCCGCCAAGGTTGCCCTTTGTCACCGATTCTGTTCATAACTTTTATGGACAGAATTTCTAGGCGCAACCAAGGTGTTGAGAGGATCCGTTTTGGTGGCCTTAGAATCGCTTCTCTGTTTTTTGCAGATGATATGGTCCTATTGGCTTCATCAGGTCGTGATCTACAGCTTTCGCTGGAGCGGTTTGCAGCCGAGTGTGATGCGGCCGGGATGAGGATCAGTTCCTCCAAATCCGAGGCCATGGTCTTGAGCCGGAAAAGGGTAGAGTGCCCTCTCCAGGTCGGGGAGGAGGTCCTGCCCCAAGTGGAGGAGTTTAAGTATCTCGGGGTCTTGTTCACGAATGAGGGAAAACTGGAGCGTGAGATCGATAGGCGGATAGGTGCAGCGTCCGCAGTGAAGCGGGCGCTGTACCGGTCTGTCGTGGTGAAGAGAGAGCTGAGTCAAAAGGCAAAGCTCTCAATTTACCGATCGATCTATGTTCCTACCCTCATCTATGGTCATGAGCTCTGGGTTATGACCGAAAGAACGAGATCTCGGATACAAGCGGCTGAAATGAGTTTTCTCCGCAGGGTGTCTGGACTCTCCCTTAGAGATAGGGTGAGAAGCTCAGTCATCCGGGAGGGACTCGGAGTAGAGCCGCTGCTTCTCCACATCGAGAGGAGCCAGTTGAGGTGGCTCGGGCATCTGGTTAGGATGCCTCCTGGACGCCTCCCTGGTGAGGTGTTCCGGGCATGTCCCACCGGGAGGAGACCCAGAGGAAGACCCAGGACACGCTGGAGGGACTATGTTTCTCGGCTGGCCTGGGAACGCCTTGGGATTCCCCCAGAGGAGCTGCTCCAAGTGGCTGGGGAGAGGGAAGTCTGGGCCTCCCTACTTAGGCTGCTACCCCCGCGACCCGACCCCGGATAAGCGGAAGAAAATGAATGGATGGATGGATTAATAAATGCAATAACAGTCAGAACCAGAACAATAAGCAGCAACAGACTATTTACAATCTAACTAATCAAGTTTTTGTTCAGTAGCAGCAGTGTGGCTGTATTTGTCCTCATTACAGTACTCACAACTTCTTCTTGGTGCAGGTGTTGGAACAGTTCAGAGTTCAGTTCAGTCATCACACACTTCTTAGCTGCAGGTGGATTTACCTCTGTCACAGACTGGAAATAAAAAACAAAAGAGATTAAAAAAAGTTAATAAGATTATGATTTAAAAAAAAAAGATTATTTAGATAATAATAAAACAATACCTCTTGAACGGTTGAATCTCTCACTCTTCATCATCATGGCAGGGCTTTAATCTGGTCCAGGGCTTGTTGTTGACAACATCAGTTAGTTTTTTCATAAAGAGCTGAACTTTTTGAAGTGTTGACGTGATGAATGTCTCATAGCGACGCTCAGCAACTTTAAAGCCTGCGCATATAACAACGTTCAGACTTATATTCGAGATTTAAAAACTCATACAGCTTGTGTTATTGCTCTGGACCGCTCTGATTACCTGATGAAGTAGTTTTAAAACAGCTGCTGTTCACGTTCGGATGAAGTAGTTTTAATACAGCTCTTCGTTCACGTTCGGATGACAGTTTCCAGCGTGTTCACGTTTTATGGTGTAGTCACACCGAACAGCGTTTCAGCAGCAGGAGCGTCCAGTTTACATGTAAAGTCAATGGGGGACGCGCTTCCAGCCACGTCTTGGCGTCAGGCGTCACGTCGCGTGCGTGTTGAGCGTGCTGGGAAGCGTTTTTCCGTGCACGTGAACCGGCTTCAGCCTCCAAACCGCGCATTCAGCATGCTGAAGATTTCGCGGTTCAAACTTTCAAACGCCGCTCAACTCTACCTGATTGGTTGGTGTGTCAACCAATCAGGGAGAGTCGGGGGGAGAAGAGAGGGGGAGAAGAGAGGAGGAGAAGAGAGGGGGAGAGTCCCTATGTGACGCGGAAACGAGGGTGCGCGCGCACTATGTGACGTATTGTTTGTGGGACACAGAAAAGACCCGCGAGGTCGTGTACTATGGAAGAGAAACTCATTGTAGCTGTGTGTTCGCGACAAGTCCTTCACGACCAGTCAAGTCTGCTCCACAGAGACGGAAATAAAAAGCTCCTCGCCTGGCGGAGTGCGCAGGACTCTGTGCGCAGGACTCTGTATACCGGTAAGCTCCTCCCACACACCCAGCAGCTGTTTCGCGTTCTGGCGTTCAGGTCTGGACACGCTGAATTCACAAGTGCGTCCACTTGCGTGCTTGACGAGCTTTTTGGATGTTGAAACGCTGTTCGGTGTGATTACACCATTAGACGTGTTGCTGCTGCAGAGAGCTGCGTCACGCAGCTGCTGCAGTCTTCATGAAACAAAGTCCACACAAGCTGCGCGTGCGCTCGTCTTTTAACAAGAAAGCTATAACGTTCACAAACAGGAGACCGCACGAGATGCTAACGGCTAAATGCTGCGCGTGCCACGCGATAATAGCTCCGTGCTGAAACGCGCCCAGGAAATTTTGTTCCACGGTGCATATATTCCCCTGTTAAGAACGTTTAATGAGTGAAAAAATAACCGAAACGGTACGCAGGTGGACCGAACCGAACGTGGTGTACCGAAACGGTTCGGTACACCCATTACAACCGTTACATGCCTAATAAGTATATATATATATATGTATATATATATGTATATATATATATATATATGTATATATATATGTATATATATATATATATATATATATATATATATGTATATATATATGTATATATATATATATATATGTAT
>JBBPBX010011203.1:13534-35414 GCA_038048925.1 Garcialebias charrua | reverse complement strand
TATATATATATATATATATATGTAATATATATATATATATATATATATATATATATATATATATATATATATATATTAGGGGTGTAACGGTACGCTAAAATCACATTTCGGTTCGGTTCAACTACAAGGAGAGCTCGGTTCGGTTTATTTTCGGGTTTTTTCGGTACAATTTTTTTTTTTTTTTACAAAATAAAGACTTACAAAATGTTTATTTTGAAAATGTGCCAAAAATATGTTTGTATTGTATTGTAGTAATAAATAAAAGTGACCCATTTGGATGATATTTTAAATAAACAGCACTCTACAATAAATAAACTATATGAACAATAATAAAAATCTTAATAAATGCAATAACAGTCAGAACCAGAACAATAAGCAGCAACAGACTGTTTACAATCTAACTAATCAAGTTTTTGTCCAGTAGCAGCAGTGTGGCTGTATTTGTCCTCATTACTGTACTCACAACTTCTTCTTGGTGGGACAGGTGGGACTGTGGGAACAGTTCAGAGTTCAGTTCAGTCATCACTTAGCTGCAGGTGGATTTACCTCTGTCACAGACTGGAAATAAAAAACAAAAGAGATTAAAAAAAAAAACAAGTTAATAAGATTATGATTTAAAAAAAAAAGATTATTTAGATAATAATAAAACAATACCTCTTGAACAATTGAATCTCTCACTCTTCATCATCATGGCAGGGCTTTAATCTGGTCCAGGGCTTGTTGTTGACAACATCAGTTAGTTTTTTCATAAAGAGCTGAACTTTTTGAAGTGTTGACGTGATGAATGTCTCATAGCGACGCTCAGCAACTTTAAAGCCTGCGCATATAACAACGTTCAGACAGATTCAGAGATTTAAAAACTCATACAGCTTGTGTTATTGCTCTGGACCGCTCTGATTACCTGATGAAGTAGTTTTAATACAGCTGCTGTTCACGTTCGGATGAAGTAGTTTTAATACAGCTGCTGTTCACGTTCGGATGAAGTAGTTTTAATACAGCTGCTGTTCACGTTCAGATGAAGTAGTTTTAATACAGCTGCTGTTCACGTTCGGATGAAGTAGTTTTAATTAGGGGTGTAACGATACACAAAACTCACGAGACGAGACAAATCACAGATCTCGCGAGAACGAGACGAGATTTTAACATTAGTTCAAGAAAACTTCAAAGATCGGTTTTATGCCGCAAAAAGGCTTTTATTCTGTTTTAACATGTATTACAAACCTAACTGATGTCTTCATTTTACTGATTGAATCTCCTTAGACCTTAGAACGTTCAACTTTGTTAAAAAAAATAGATATTCACGTAGGACATTCCAAAAAATTGAACATAACATCCCAGGGAAAGTTCTGAAGGAATGTGTGGACCAGCTCTGTGAGGTGCTGGCTGACATCTTCACCACCTCACTTTCACTGGAGTCAGTTCCCACCTGCCTGAAGACTGCCACCATCATCCCAGTCCCAAAAAGCTCCACAGTGACTGGTCTGAATGACTATAGACCGGTGGCTCTCACCCCGATAGTCGCTAAATGTTTTGAGAAACTGGTCATGTCCCACATCAAGACAACCGTCAACATCAGCGAGGACCCTCATCAATATGCATACCGCGAGAACCGATCAACAGAGGACGCCATCTCCTCTGTGGTCCACACTGCTCTCACCCACCTGGATCAGAAGGACTCATACGTGCGTCTGCTCTTTGTGGACTTCACATCTGCCTTCAACACCATGATCCCCCAAACTCTGATAGACAAACTATCCACACTTGGACTAAGCCCCTCCATCTGTAACTGGGTACTAGACTTCTTAACAAACAGACCACAGTCCGTGAAGATCCACAACTTCTCCTCCTCCACCATCACCCTCAGCACTGGCTCTCCTCAAGGATGTGTGCTGAGCCCTCTTCTGTTCACTCTGCTCACATATGATTGTACAGCCACACATCCAGGCTGTCATATTGTTAAGTTTGCAGATGATACAGCTGTGGTGGGATGCATCACAGATAATGATGAATCCAGCTACAGACAGGAGGTGGAACATCTGGAGAGCTGGTGCAAAGAGAACAACCTTCACATGAATGTGAAGAAGACGAAGGAGATGATTGTGGACTTCAGAAGGAACAAACACACCCACACCCCACTGTATATAGGTGGATCTGCGGTGGAGGTGGTCTCCAGCTACAAGTACCTGGGTGTACACTTGAATGATAACCTCAGCTGGAGCAATAACACCACCAGCCTGATCAAGAAAGGTCATCAGAGACTCTACTTCCTCAGACGGCTGAGACGAGCTGGTCTGAGAAGCTCAGTCCTCACCTCGTTCTACAGGTGTGCAGTGGAGAGCGTCCTGTGCTCCAGCATCAACGTGTGGCATGGAGGCTGCACAGTTGCAGAGAGGAAAGCTCTACAGAGAGTGGTGAAGGCTGCACAGAAGTCTGTGGGAGTCAGTCTCCCCACCATCACAGACATTTACACCTCCAGATGCAGAAAAAGAGCCACCTGCATCATGAAAGACCTCACTCACCCAGCACACTCACTCTTTGCACCACTCCCCTCGGGACGGAGGTTGAGGAGCATCAAATGTAGAACCACTAGACTGAGGAACAGCTTCTACCCTGAGGCTGTCAGAC
Source organism: Garcialebias charrua (assembly GCA_038048925.1). Taxonomy (NCBI): domain Eukaryota; kingdom Metazoa; phylum Chordata; class Actinopteri; order Cyprinodontiformes; family Rivulidae; genus Garcialebias; species Garcialebias charrua. The sequence continues at coordinate 32,789 of JBBPBX010011203.1, read as the reverse complement.
TCATGAATAAATAAATAATAAGAATAAACACTGCAAAATGTCACATCATGTTGATACTGATCTGTTTCTTGTTGCTGCGTTCATCTGTGACCATCTGCTCATAATGACTCATGTTCGTGCTGCTGTTTATAATGATGTTTTTCTACTACATTAGGGCTTAGTGTATTACTAGCTGATGTCTCTCTTAGTTAATCCTAGATGTTATTATTGTTTTTCTCTTGCATTTGTTGTTGGATGTAACTGGGACCCTGTGTACATAATCTCGTTTTCAACACATGTACTACATGCGGTGCAAATGACAATAAATTCTCTCTGACTCTGACTCTGATAAATATCCGCATCAGCGCTGAATCTGCAGCCGTCACTCACCAGTGTTGCCAGATTGGGCGGTTCACCGCGATTTTCCTTCTGACTTTTGCGGGTAAAGAGTGCTTTGGGTGGGTGGGACTCTATCTGGCAACACCGGTCACACCGGTGTTTACACGCGTGTCTTTACATTCGGGGCAGCGTCGGCAGCGCCGGGACCCTCCATCAATGTAGAGGCGTCTGGCGGCACCGGGACCCTCCATCAGTAGTTGGGGCGTCTTCTATAGCAACTTCATCCGGCGAAGCCATGCTGTCCGTGACGCTGACTTGCTAGGGGCTCTGCTAGCGCTAGCATTAGCATCTCGCGAGACAACGTTACCTCTCAACGAGAGATATCGCGGGAGTTTAATATCGCGAGATCTCGTTGTCTCGTACAACGAGATCTCATTACATGCCTAGTTTTAATACAGCTGCTGTTCACGTTCGGATGAAGTAGTTTTAATACAGCTGCTGTTCACGTTCGGATGAAGTAGTTTTAATACAGCTCTTCGTTCACGTTCGGATGACAGTTTCCAGCGCGTGCACGTGACATGTTGCTGCTGCGTCACTCAAGCAGCTGCTGCGAGTCTTCATGAAACAAAGTCCACACAAGCTGCGCGTGCGCTCGTCTTTTAACAAGAAAGCTATAACGTTCAAAAACAGGAGACCGCACGAGATGCTAACGGCTAAATGCTGCGCGTGCCACGTGAAAATAGCTCCGTGCTGAAACGCGCCCAGGAAATTTTGTTCCGCGGTGCATATATTCCCCTGTTAAGAACGTTTGTGTTGTCCTGCGGGTCAAAAGTGACCCGCTACCATGTTTAGCTATAGAAAAAATACCTTAAACTATATTTTTCCAACTTGAAATTTTATGACTTTTCCTAAAGTGACCCCATCATTACAAAAAGTGATACTTTGTTTTTGTCTAGGTTTCCATGTGGGCTGTACACCACTAGGGTCCAAAGATCGTCCTATGGGTCATTTTTGACCCGTGAAAGAAAAAAGTTCAAAGGCCACACACAAACTCTCTCACCCCTAACCCCCCCCCACACCCCACACACACACACACACACACACACACACCCTGCCTGCCCCTCCTCACTTTGAAATCAACCTGAATCCATTTGGATTTGTTTTTTAATTATAAAAATATGTATAAACAAATTATTACACAATTAACCATTTATTTTTAGTGCAAATAGAATTGCCAGAAACAAACATATCTTTTGAAAATTATGTATCTTTCTTAAACAGACCTCTGTCCTGCTTATAAAAGTATGAAAATTTACACCAACACTAAAACACTAAACATTTAATGAACATAAGCATAAAATGAAATAATAAAAGTGAAATACTGAGTTTTTGCATAGTAGTATAAAAAGTATAAAAAGTATATCTATAAAATAAACTGAAGGTTCTGGCATTGACATTTGCAAAGAGTGGCAAAGCAGCATATGAGTTAATGTACACAGTATATGTATGAGGTAGTTGATGTTGGTATAGAGGCAAAGTGGCATATGCAGTAAGGCACATTGGGCATCCTTAAATAAGGCTAGTCAGAGAATACTGTATATGTATCAGCAGTAGTGTAGATATAAAAGTAGTGTAAATGTAAACAGTAGTAATAAATGTAAACAGTGAATGTAAACAGTAGTATGACTATAGGCAGTAATGTAATACAAACATTAGTGCAAATATGAGAAGTAGTGCAAACTGAATGAGCACATGACCGAGAGTTTAGTGAATAACCCGTTTTGATGACACAGAGTCCAGTGTTAAAATCTTTGTGTTGTGTGGTAATGTGTGAAAGTTTTTTGTGTTAAGGCAGTACAAGTGGGAGGGAGGGCAGAGCAGGTAGAGTGTTTAGCATCCTGACTGCCTGATGAACAGAGCTGTCTCTCAGTCTGCTGGTTCGAGCCTGGAGACTCCTCAGTCTCCTCCCTGATGGCAGCAGGCTGAAGCAGCTGTGTAGTGGGTGTGTGGGATTACCTGCCATGCAGAGGGCTTTCCGAGTGATGCGGTTGCTGTGTAAGTCCTGTAGTGAGGGGAAGGAGGTGCCGACAATCTTCTCAGCTGCTTTCATTATTATTTATTATCATAAGCTATCCACTCAAGGAATCGAGCAGACAAGTCAAATCTTGGCCTGGCTATAGTCTCTCATCCTGAGCAAGCACAGCGGCAACATCGGAAAGGAAAAAATCCCTTTTAGAAGGAAGAAACCTCCAGCAGACCCAGGCTCAGGACAAGCGGCCATCTGCTTTGACCAGCAACGTGCAACGTTAGCAGAGCCACAGCGCAGTCAGACATGACAGCTGTCCGTAAAGTCCTTAATTAAAAAGCCACTGAACAGAAAAGGTCTAGATAAATGTTCAAAAAGAAAAGGTGTCTAGTAAAATAAAATAAAATAACTCCTTAGCGCGGAGAAGCGGCGAACAAACGCGAACGTCACGCCAGCGTACTCTCCCGCCTACGCCCAAACCACCTACAGGTGGAATGGGCTAAAGTTCCTCTTTCACAAATGCAGCATCAACTCTGTGGTTTAACGTCTCCGTTCCAACCCAGCTTCAGGTTCTTTTCTGACACACCAGCCGACTCGCTGCGTAAACGGATTCAGGAATCATAACATTTCCACTCAGCTCTGTGCAGCGGGCTCTCTGGGTCAACCACCAGAAACCATCGCACCGGTCGGCTACAAGAAATACTGTTTGCACACACGACAGCACAGCAGGTGGATCTGCTGTCAGCCGAGTCGCAGCTGGACCTGGAACGGTGCTTAGATGAGAGGTGAGACTGATTCATGCACACACAGAGAACAGGCGTAACACGTGGAGCCTGACCGGTAAAATCAGAGACTTCAGCGACTCAGACCTTAATAACAACAAACAGCAGCTAAAGAATAAAGAACAAGGCAGCGATGGGTTTAGTTTACATCCGAGACGTCCGCTGATGCAACACAAACGCTTTAATGAAGATTATGAGAGATCACTTAGTCATCCTGTTTACCCATCACAGCATCGTGGAGATTCACTGCAGAGTATGGAATTAAAACAGTAGCTTAAAGCTAAAACAAGCAAAACAGTAGCTAAAAACTAAAATTATCTAGAGAATACGTAGAGGGAAAATTTCCCACAACCGTAGCTAAAAGCTGAAATAATCTAAATACTGTAGTAGGTTGAGGGAAAAATTACCACAACCGTAGCTAAAAGCTGAAATAATCTAAATACTGTAGTAGGTTGAGGGAAAAATTACCACAACCGTAGCTAAAAGCTGAAATAATCTAAATACTGTAGTAGGTTGAGGGAAAAATTACCACAACCGTAGCTAAAAGCTGAAATAATCTAAATACTGTAGTAGGTTGAGGGAAAAATTAGCACAACAGTAGCTAAAAGCTAGAGGGGGAAAATACCACAACAGTAGCTAAAAGCTAAAATGATCAAAATAGTACAGGTAAAAATAGCACAACAGTAGCTAAAAGCTAAAATTATCAAAATACTAGATGGAAAAATTAGCACAGCTAAAAGTTAAAATGATCTATATAGTAAATAGAATCAGAATCAGAATAAGCTTTATTGTCATTGCACCAAGGTACAGCGAGAACATGATAGAGGGAAAAAAATTGCACAACAGCAGCTAAAAGTTAAAATGATCTGTATAGTAGAGGTAAAAATAGCACAACAGTAGCTAAAAGCTAAAATGATCTAAATAGTAGATATAGGGGAAAATTAGCACAACAGTAGCTAAAAGTTAAAAGTGATCTAAATAGTAGATATAGGGAGAAATTAGCACAACAGTAACTAAAAGTTAAAATGATCTAAATAGTAGATGTAGGGGAAAATTAGCACAAAAGTAACTAAAAATTAAAATGATCTATATAGGGAAAAATAGCACAACAGCAGCTAAAAGTTAAAATGATCTGTATAGTAGAGGTAAAAATAGCACAACATTAGCTAAAAGCTAAAATGATCTAAATAGTAGATATAGGGGAAAATTAGCACAGCAGTAGCTAAAAGTTAAAAGTGATCTAAATAGTAGATAGGGGAAAATTAGCACAACAGTAACTAAAAGTTAAAATGATCTAAATAGTAGATATAGGGGAAAATTAGCACAAAAGTAACTAAAAATTAAAATGATCTATATAGGGAAAAATAGCACAACAGCAGCTAAAAGTTAAAATGATCTGTATAGTAGAGGTAAAAATAGCACAACAGTAGCTAAAAGCTAAAATGATCTAAATAGTAGATATAGGGGAAAATTAGCACAGCAGTAGCTAAAAGTTAAAAGTGATCTAAATAGTAGATATAGGGGAAAATTAGCACAAAAGTAACTAAAAATTAAAATGATCTATATAGTAGGTAGAGGGAAAAATAGCACAACAGCAGCTAAAAGCTAAAATGGGCAAAACTATAAAAACAGCAGCTAAAATATAAGCTAAAATGATCAGAATATTAACTAAAAGCTATGATTAATTAAACAACAAAACAGTGTATCTCTGGTGCTGGTCCTAAGCCCAGATAAAGGGTTGTGTCAGGAATGGCATCCGATGCAAAACACTTTTGCCAAAACTATAATGCGAGTTCATCAAAGCAAAACCATACCGGATCAGTCGAGGCCCGGGTTAACAACGACCGCCACCGGTGCTGTTGACAAACAGGGTGCCGGCGGAAATTGTGCTACTGTTAGTCGAAGACCCCGAGGAGGGAAACGTGTCAGGAGACAGAGGGAGAGGAGGAAAGTGAAGAATGTAGGACTGAGGGTTGCAACTCTAAATGTGGGGACAATGACAGACAAAGGTAGAGAGCTGGCTGACATGATGCAGAGAAGGAAGGTAGATGTTTTATGTGTCCAAGAGACCAAGTGGAAGGGCAGCAAGGCTCGCAGCATTGGAGCAGGGTTCAAACTGTTTTACCACGGTGTGGATAGAAAGAGGAACGGAGTAGGGGTGGTCCTGAAGGAGGAGCTGGCACTAAGAGTTAACAGTGACTTAAAGATAAAAGTATGCTGAAATAGATTACAAAGAGCACAAAGGTTTTTAAGGATCTGAAGAAATTTATTTCTATGATGAACAAAATGTCTATACAGTATTGTTAATTAATAGAAGTGGGTAAAGATCGATGGATGATGAAATATTTTAATAAAGTTTTACACGTAAATACCAAAAGTCATATCAAAATGTTCTGAACAAGCTAAATGTTTTGAAACCTGAAAGAATGCTGAAGTATTTACAGTTAGAATGGAAGAAATGAAAAACAGGAAAACGGTGAATAATATACAGGTAGTCCTCGACTTACGACGGCCTCGAGTTACAACGTTTCGTGGTTACGACACGCATCTCCCATTAAAAAAAAACAACAACGTTATTTTGAAAAGCCGAGTTACGCAGTTTCCGGTTTTACGTTCTAAATGTAGCGGCGGAGAAATACTGCCCTGTACTCTCTAAAAAAGCTAAGTCTGGTCCTCTGGACATTCAAAGAAAAACAAAGAACAAAACAAAACTTGTTGGACCAAGCTGGACAGGCAGCAGCTGTGAAAAAGTAACTGTTTAATGGACGGCGGTTTTACGACGTAATGCAATACAGAATACGGAAGAGGAACGGCTTCACCAGCATACCAGTAGGTTATTAACTCTTTTTTCACTTCATTATGGCTCCTAAATGTATGTGTGTTTTGATAATTATGTAGGGTACTGTGTTAGGATAGGCTAAGTGCTTGGTAAAATACAGTACTGTAAGTATAAGTTGAAGTATTTACGTATGTTCCGACTTACGTCAAAATTCGGGTTACGACCAGTGATGGGAATAACGGAGTTACAAATAAACGGCGTTACAAACGGAGTTCTTTTTTTTCATTAACGGGTAATCTAAGTAGTTACTGTACTATGTCTATCGTTACAACGCCGTTACCGTTACAAACACTAAATGGGGGTACGTTACTTTCAGTCTTCCGCGCGCAGGCTCTCGTGCTGTTTGTTTACGTTTTTTCCCCTTGGTGAGGGAGGGTGGAGGGGGAGGAAGCAGAGGGGAGGGAGGGTAGGAGCATAGACGTGGGAGCAGAGGGGAGGGAGGGGCGAAACAACAAGGATGATGCTGATTGGCTAAGGTAGAGTGTCAGGTAGAGGTCAGCCAATCGGTTTTGTTGTTCAGCTCACACACGCTGCTGAAACAGAAGTCTGGCAGCAATGGCGAGTCTGGAGGGAAAGTTGGCGTTTTCAAAGTGGAAATACAGAAATTACTTTACTCTCCTTGAGGTAAAAGGCAAGAACGTGCATGTGAAGTGTACATTATGTCCCGGAGCGTCTACGTCCGTCGTAATCTGATCTGATGAAGCATCAACTGCTCAGGTAATTCAGCTTTTCAGTACTGTTTTAAAAGTACTTCATATTGTGAAAATGGTTCTTTTGTTTTTAAGAAAATTCTTGAAGAACCAGTTGTGTGAGGGTTTGATTTTATTTTACACTACAAAGCACTTATTTTAACTGTTTACTTTTATTTCTAAGAAAACACTTGAACAGTACAGGGTGTACATAGAGCTGAAAACACAATTGTTATATTATTTTGTTAACCTGTATTTTGCAATGAAGAAAAAACTTGAAGTATAGTATGTCAACCAGTCATGTTCTGTTGAGGTGCTGTAATTATTTCTACTTAAAATTCGTAGATATATCTAAACTTAAACCAACCAAACAAACAATAGTTACTTTCCCTGGTAACTAATTACTTTTATAGGTGAGTAATTCAGTTACTAACTCAGTTATTTTTTGGGCGAAGTAACTAGTAACTATAATTAATTACTTTTTTGAAGTAACATTCCCAACACTGGTTACGACGCAGCGCAGGAACGGAACTCTGTCGTAAGTCGAGGACTACCTGTAATTCTGCAGTCCCTCGATTGGTTAAAACCAAACTAAGAGAAACTCACGCTCGGATCCAGTCACTGTTCAGACCACAACAGAAGTCTGATCACTGCTGGGCTCGGTGCAGCGTCTGGTCACCGCTGTCGCTCCCGGCTGAGCATCAAAAGCAAATAACTGTCAAGAGTTATGGTCGTGTGTCAGCCGGGGTGGACACGAAGCAAGGCCGTGCACGAGAGAAGATTGGTGACTCTCCTTCCTCGAGCTCACGAAGCTGAAGAGTTTCCACGCTGCTTTGACAAACGTGAAATCATCAGCGCAGCACGTGCTGGGTGCTGACTGCATTAAAGGTCCAGCACCTGTGGACGTTTAAAGAGAGGACTGTCAGCTACTACCACACCAAATTTGAGCTGACGGCGTTATAGCCTTGTTGTGACTGCAAACGTTAAGTCACTGCACATCCAGTGGTTAATTTCCAGTTTCGTTAGAAACCATCCAGTCGTCCATGAGATATTTTCCTAACAGACAGACAGGATTTCATACCTTTTATGGCTGCAGACAATAAAAAAAAAATCAATACTTTCTCCCATTGTACAAAACTGTGAACATAGAGAGCAATTTTCTTGAATGCAATGTTCCACACTAAAAACTGAGAGCGCCACGAAGTGACAAATGGAAGGAGAGACGTCCATTCTTCATCTGCTGAAGCTCACACTTTACTGTCTCTTGACTTGTAAAAACACACACGTGCAAACACACAAAAAGATGACACAAAAAGACCTTGCAATCCATTGTTTCTGCTTTGAACCTGACAAAAAGCACGGAGCAAACAAGCTGCGACGCACTGAAGCTCTCAGACGTGTGGACGTCTTTTTAAAATCCAAGCGTCTGAGCACATTTTATTTGGAGCTGGATGCTGCAGGGCACAGCCGGCCTGTCGGAGACAAGTCCTGCCCTCCCACATTGATAAAAATACATCTGCAAGAAGGACACAGAGAAATCACGCTGCTGCGACTTGCCTCCGCTGTTAGCCGCAGGTAACTGGCAGCAGCAAGACCTTCGGCTGATTTCACCGTCCTGCTGTCTTCATCTCACAAGGCTTTCACCAAACATCGCTTTCATGAGGTAAAACAGACACTGAGCAATTTAAAACCATGAAATATTTATAAATGATAGAATGAGCTGATGAAAAGTACTGAAATACAGGCCTAACATTGCAATGGTTCCCAACCCTGGTCCCTGAGGAACACCATCCTGCACGTTTTAGTTGTTTCTTGCTCCAACACACCTGATCCTGTGATTTTATTACTACTTCAAATCTGCAAACGCCTGTTAATCACCCATTTATTCAGATCAGGTGCGTCAAACCAGGGGAGCAAGCAAAACATGCAGGACGGTGTTCCTCAAGGACCAGTGTTGGGAACCACCGCTCTAAAGGAATGCATATCGCCCAATGTTGGATTTTATATATTTTTATACCTTTCTACAGTATATCGTTTGACAAGCTTTGAAATGTCACTGATGATGTGAAATGATCCATTTTTTATACAAGGTGTGTACGTGTGTATCTTAATTGAAGGGTTTGAACTATATTTACAGGCCTGTATTCATTTTAAAGTGTTTACTAATTACTTTATGTTTTATATATAATCTCACACCAACTAACAGGCGATAAAAAGCTTTAAGACGTTCTATTACAATAAACCAAACCGAGCTGTCGGCGTTGCTTTTCAGCTGCGGTTGTGCACGCTCACGTGCGTTGCACAGTTGCGTGTTCACAAATCATTTGCGCTGTTCCTGCACTGCACACACTGATCGGCTGATGTCCTCACAACCTTGGGAATGTTAACCTCTCTGCAGTTAAACGCAACAACAACAACAAAGATTCATGTTAGAATTAGTTCTGGGTATGATAGTGCTCGTGCGTGAGCTGCTCGTGTTTGTGTGAACGTACAGAACAGCTCATGGCGGACGCCCTAATCTCCTCACAGACATGCTTCAGGAAGAGATTATGGAAATGGGTGAGAGCGGTTTGTCACTTTAGTTTATTGCTCTTTCTGTGCACACAAACACACGGACACGCCGTTTGTAGGCGGGTGGCTACGCCGCTCTATGGCCCGAGACCTCCACAGAGCTCCGAGCGGTCCACGCCTGCAGATTAGGTGCACAGAGAGGTGCCAGAGGTTGAATGTACCGTATTTTCTGGCCTATAAGTCGCAGTTTATTTTTACTAATTTTCATGGCCTGCGACTTATGGGGCGAAGCGACATATTTATGGATTTTTCCCCATATTTTTTGACCAAATTTTGGCTGAGATATGACCGTTTCCATTAATTCTGACAAAAAAAATGGAGCAGTACCTCTTTCGGCCGCTAGGGTCCACCGACCGTTCCCAGCTCATGTGTCCGACAGCAGCCTCCTCTGCTCTGACTCACTCTGTCGCAGCACGGCCTCCTACTCTGTGGAGCTCTGAACTACTGTTACCTTGTTAGCAAAATAGCTCATGAACCACACAACAGATTTTGATGAAACTTACAGAAAGTAATCACTAGATGGACATTTACAACGTATTAGCTTTAGGAGATGTTTGAGCAAAATTTTGATTTATTTATAATTTATTTTTGCAGCACGCGCGACCGTTTGGAAGACGTCAAAGCGAAACAATTTAAATCCAGCAGATTTGACCATTATGTGCATTTATTAAGGAAAAATTCAGCTCAGACACATCTTTGCTATAATTTTCAGCAAACAAATAATTGTTTTTAAGTGTTAATCTTGTTAAAGTCCTTCCGTGCACGCTCCTGTGGCCGCCATTTACAGCCAATCCATTTTTGGTGAAACACGGTCCACATTTCCGGGTTGTCTGAGGTGATGCGTAACATTTCATTCATTCATTCAACCTTTATTTAGTCAGGTAAATCTTATTGAGCTTCGAGGGCTCATTTACGAAAGCGACCTGCTAAAAACATATGCGACGCGTCAGCAATGACGCATAATAGATGCGACGTATACGGAGGTGGGACACGTTTATGGATTCTTCCAGTGCTGGGCAGCGCTAATCCAAAAATTAGTTCCGCTATTTCTAAAGCACTTATTAATTTATTTAGGTCCGCAATTTCAAAAGCGCTTATGTATTAGCAATGCTAGCGGAAGCTAATGCTAACACGCTAACCGCCATTTTGAACAGGGCAAATGGCGAACTACTTTTTTTAATCCAGCAGATTTGACCATTTCGTGAACCGGTTAAGCTCAGAAAAACCTTGTGCTATAAAGTCAGCTAAGAAATATATTTTTTCTCAGCAAAGAAATAATTGTTTTTACCGTGTTTTCTTGGAAAGTCCTTAGCTTCTGTGGCCGCCGCCATTTTGAAGAGGGCAAATGGCGAACTACTTTTTTTAATCCAGACGCGTCGCGTAGGCCGCTGAGAAACATCCATAAGTTCACCCTCCATGTTAAAAACTCTTCGTCTGACTCTTCGAAAACAAGCAATAAGGCTGCAGAGTAACACACTGGCTGCTAACTGCTATACACGCTCTCTCTAGCGGGGACCGCTTTTTTCACGGACCACATCCGGCGCTGACAGGATATGGTCTGTTAGCAGTCGTCCGGTTGATTTAAGAGCCCGTAAATAAGTTTTTTCGTTTTTACTGATAGATAATTAGTTATTAGCGGTACTGCATTTTAAATAAAAATAGCGCAAATCCGCTTATGAATTATAAAAGTTAGTCAATCCGCTGTAAAGCTAACAAATTGTTTAGGTCCGCTATAAGCGGATTAGCACTTTAGCGCTCCCTGGCGGTCTGGCGCCCACCTTTGGATTCTTCCAATTTATTGGACATATTGGACTAAAGCGACTTATAGGGCGGTGTGACTTAAAGGTCGGAAAATACGGTAAATGTGGAGACGGTATAGGTGGAAGAGTGGATGTGGCTTAAAGAGTTCATGAAATCAAGATGCAAGGGAGTTCAATCCATGCAGATGAAGAAGGGAGACACAAAGGCAGAGGAAAGAAAAAAACATTTGCAAGAAAATCAATAGTTAATATTATTTTTATTCTTGAATAACTAGGATGACTTTTTTCAAGTGTTTTCTCTGGCTCCCTAGACTTTTTCCATCTCCCTCTCATCACTTTTAACATTTCCCCCTCTGCACTGGGCTAGAATACAAAGTAAGAAAACAAAGAACACCCTCCAGTTTGAATAAGAAATGTGTTGGATGACTCAGTAACACTTTCAGTGCAGGAGCTGTTTGTGTAAATCATGAGTTCAGGATGATGATTAGTTTGACCAGACTGTGCTTGCGCTCCTGTTTCAGGATGGAAAGATGAGTCTAAATTGTTTTTTATTTGATTTGATTTGCAGCAAAGCTCACAGATGTCTGCTCCATTTGCAAAACCATCACTGCAGGAATTCATCTCACTCACAACTGTTTGTTAATGTACAACCAGCAATTCTATGAAGTTTGAACATTGTGTAATTAAAAATGGAACACAATGATCTGCAAATCTCAAAAACTCAAATTTTGTTCACAAAGGAGCATGATAAGCACATGAAATTACCATCCATCCATCCAACCATCCATCCAACCATCCATCCATCCATCCATCATCTTCCTCTGGTTACAAAGTCAGGTCTTGTGGCAGCATCTTGAGCAGGGAGGTCAAGACATCTCCTTCCACAGTCTCTTCCAGCTCTTATGGGAGGACTCGACCAACACAGACATAGTCTCTCCAGCTTGTCCTGGGTCTTCCCTGGGATCTCCTCTCAGTTGGACATGAAGCACCTCCCTAGGGAGGCGTCCAGGGAGCGTCCTTACCAGATGAACCACCTCAACAGGTTCCTCTCGATGTGGAGGAGCAGTGGTTCTACTCTGAGTCTCTCCTGATAACTGAACTTCTCAGCCTGTCTCTGAGGGAGAGTCCAGCTACTCTGCAGAGGAAACTCATTTCAACCTCCTGGATCCACGATCTCATTCTTTCAGTCTCTACCAGAGTCACCCGCTTCGGATGTTATCATCCATAAAATGGCCCCTATCAATTATTATCACCCCCCATTCGTAGCGCTCAGTATGCTCCTCCTGTACCTCCTGTACCTCCTAGGAGGTTTAAAGGTATGTTGTCACAGTTACAAGCGATGACAGCAGGCTCCGTCTTTAGCTATGTGGTTAGGTTTAGAGTAAAGGGTCTTCGGTTATGTTTAGGCTCTTGGTTAGGTTTAGGCACAAGGGTAACTGGGTTAAGTTTAGGGTTAGGTTGAGGAAAACGGTTACATAAGCTGAAAAAAAACTAAAACGCTACACTTTCGGGTTTACGGAAACACGCTGCCTACTCACAGCGATAATAACGCGGATAACGTTATGTTGAACATGCTAGTAGGTAGATTGAGACCTATTCGTCGCTACGAATGGGGATGATAACAGTTGATAGCGCCCATAAAATGGACTGACAACATCCGAACCCGCTGCCAGAGTTCAGGACCAGAGGTGAGGGGAGGAACATAGACTGACCAGTAAACAAAGAGCCTTGTCTTACAGCTCAGCTCCCTCTTCACCACAACGGACCAGTACAGAGTCCACAATACTGCAGACGCTGCACCAATCTGTCAATCTCACGCTCCATTCTTCCCTCACTCATGAACGAAACCCTGAGATACTTGAACTCCTCCACTTGAGGCAGAACCTCACCCTCGACCTGAAGAGAACAATCCACTCTTTCCTGACTGAGGACCATGACCTCAGATCTGGAGGTGCTGGTTCTCATCCCAGCTGCTTCACACTCGGCTGTGAACACTCCAGTGAGAGCTGAAGATCACGGCACGATGACGCCAACAGGACCACATCATCTGCAAAGAGCAGAGATGAATCCTGAGACCACTGGACTCCCTCCACCCTCTGGCTGCACCGAGAAGTTCTAAAAGTTCTGAACAGAATCAGTGACAACGGGCAGCGCTGGTGGAGTCCAACCCTGAAGAGGTCCGACTTACTACCAGCTATACCGTATCAAACTAAGGAATTTTAAATTAATTGCCATAAATCCTTTCCAAAACGTTGGGAAATTGTTGCATTCTGTTTTTATTTACATTTTACACAACGCTCCGTTTGGATTTTAGAGTTTTAAACTTTAACCATGAAATCAATTCATGCTGTCACAAAATGCTTGCGGGGATGAATGTGAGTGAGTAGGCATGCACTCATCCATGTGTGCTGTGATCACAAATCTGCTTTCCTTCCATGGACCACACTTGGTGAGCGTCCTGAATGCAGATGGGCAGCCGGCGGTGCGAGCGAGACGTTTGCTGCTCTGTGAATTGATTCTGTGTTTACATTTAGCAGCTTTTCCTCAAAAAACAAAACCAACAAATGAAAAAGGTTTACTTGTTTCACTTTATGGGCTTTGACTTGACTTTAATAGATTCTGTTACGAAAGGAGGGGGTGGGACATGACAAACTATAAATAACAGAGTCCAATATAAATTTGGCAAACAAACTTCCGGGTGAACATCATAAAGGTTCGCTTTGTTTGCTCCTCAAAATGCATTCTGATTATGTAAATCTGCATACTTTAATTTCTGCTCAATTAAATCTTTTTTATCTAAATTGAAGTTCTCCTGGAATTATGTGCTTGGATTATTTGAACACAACGAGACCCTTCCTTCACTTCCTTCACTTCCTTGATTTGATTTGATTTGATGTTTATTCATTCATTTTAAAAGAACAATACAAGACAGTTTCATCAGATACAAGATTACAAGTAGGATAAAATGAAGGGAGCAGAAAGAAGATGAAATCTTATTATATCTGCCCCTATTTCACAGTTTGTTCAACCAATGATAACTTTCAAGCAACATCACAGAATGAATAGTTCTACCTATTTTCCTAACTGTAATACACAAACTACATCACAAAATGAATAATTCTACTTAATTTTCCTGACTGTAAAACATAAACTAGATCACAAAATGAATAATTCTACTTAATATTTCTAACTGTAATACACAAACTACATCACCCATAATTCTAATTAATTTTCTAATTCTAATTTTTTTTTTTTTTTATTTAATTTTCCTATTTTTTTATTTTTTTTTCTACTTAATTTTCCTAACTGTAATACACAAACTAGATCATAAAATGAATAATTCTACTTAATTCTACTTAATTTTCCTAATTGAAATACACAAACTAAAAGATGGCACAACATCAAGATGTTCACAAAATGAATAATTCTACTTAATTTTCCTAATTGTAATACACAAATTCATCACAAAAATGAATAATTCTACTTAATTTTTCTAACTGTAATACACAAACTGCTTCATAAAATGAATAACTCTACTTAATTTTTCTAACTGTAATACACAAACGTACATCATAAGTACAACATAATTGTAATACACAAACACGCAAGATTACATCATATATAGTTTTTGAGCAAGTCCTTTTTGACCTTTTTCTTAAATGTATACATTGATTTTTCATTTTTAACATCACTCTCCAGAGCATTCCACAATCGAATTCCCTGAATTGAGGTAGACCGTCCTTTTAAGCTGGTTCTGAATTGTGGTTTGATGAATATCTCTGTCCCTTTGAGATTGTAATAACTTTGTCTTTTTATAAAATTTCTTTGGATATTTAAAGGTAATGTGTTATTATGAGCCCTATACATAATTGATAAAATACTATATTCTACCAATTCCTGGAATTTCAATAAGTTTAGTTGAATAAACAAAGTGTTTGAAGGGTGAGTGAAATGTTTTCTGGTGATTACTCTTACAGCTCTCTTTTGTAAAATAAAAACAGGCTTTGTAATAGTTTTGCATGCTTTTCCCCAAACCTCAATACAATAGATTAAATGTGGAGCAATGATTGTGTTATACAACATATGTAAAGCTTTATCAATTAAAAAATCCCTGACTTTATACAGTCCTTCACTTCCTTCCCTCCCATTGAGCTTGTTTTTCCTCTCACCTGTTTTATAACCAGGACTGAGAGCAGCAGGTCCAACTCATCACAGCAAAAATCAATGAAAGAAACAGGGGACTGTGTGTGTGTGTGTGTGTGTGTGTGTGTGTGTGTGTGTGTGTGTGTGTGTGTGTGTGNTGTGTGTGTGTGTATGTGTGTGTGTGTGTGTGTGTTTGGAGGAATAGCACATTTTAAAGCAGTGTTAGCTCTGAAACCTCCATGCCATCGTTATCAAAATATTTTGCACTTGAAGATTTTCTTCTATTTCTCTACATTTGTGATGTAAAGGGAACACATTAATAAATGTCTTGAAGTGCACGTCACTCATTAATAAATTTCTTGAAGTGCACGTCACTCATTAATAAATGTCTTGAAGTGCACGTCACTCGCCACCTTCATTACCAGAGTTATGGATTGAAATTGTACTGAGAGGTGCAGCTGTTCAGGTCAAGTCTTGTGAAGGACTATACATTATATTCATGACATACACATACATGAAGTGTCCATGTCATGCAGCATGATGCATTCTCAACATGCTCAGAGCATGTTGAGAATGAGTCTCAGCTACTATCACATTGAAATTTAGCTCATCATCAGTAAAACTGACTAAATTAAAGCTGTTGTTTTAAGTCAGATGCGAGAGTGCAGAGTTTATTTCCTGATTGTCTCTAAATGTTGCACAAACTGTCAGAGCAAAGAAAACGTGCTGGGTATGGGTGTCAGCTACCACCACCACAAACGTTAGGCTAGTGTCTGTAAAACTGACAGAGTCACGGCCATTTTTCTTTGCTAAGTTCGGCCATCTTGAGTCGTGTTAACTCCAGCAGTTAATCACTTGTACCGTATTTTCCGGCATATAAGGCACAACTTTTTGCATAAATTTGACAGTCCTGCGACTTGTATAAATTTTTTAATATATTCATAACACAATTTTTGACTGACGTTTTAATTTTTGAAGAACTGCAACAACGAGTCCTCCCGTGCACGCTCGCTTCACTCAGCTGGTGCAGGAGGAGGAACGCTGGAGAGCTAGCGGCTCTGGACACGATGGATGGATGGATGGATGGATGATGGATGGAAGGATGGATGGTGCCACACCACCCAGGCAACATGAAGCTGTTTTGACCATTAAATAAACGCAACGGGTCAGCAGTGACTCATGATGAATGCGACTTATACGCCGGAAAATACAGTAGATGTAAATTAATTTCTGTAAGTTTAATTAAGACATAGTCAGTGTTTCTTGGGATGTTTTGGTAAAAACATGATCACCTCTTGCCTAAGGCTCTGATACCAAAATTATTTTTATTCTCACATCGAACGTTGATTTCCTCCAATGGTTTTCTCAAACGGACACAAACGCTCGACTTCACAGAATTTCCTGGACCTCATCACAGACAGATTAACATTCAGGGGCACCAGAACGACTCCCAAGGCTTTGGACAGACATGCATGAATAAACACACACACACACACACACATGTGCACGTGCACTCATGCACGTTACTCAAATGGTTCATTTGCAGATGCACCCAGCTGCAGTGCATTCCCCTTTGCTGTTCCTCTAACTGCTTTTATTTTTTTTGTCACATAAATTATATCCTAACGGTTTCGTCTCAAGCCTTGATATTCTGTGAGAATGCGAATTGGAGGGCAAGAGAAAAAACAAACAAAAAAACAAACAAATAAAATAAAATACTGTAATAATAATAATAATAATAATAATAAAAAAATAATGAAAATAAATAAAAATAAACAAAAATAATAAAAAAATAAAAATAAAATAATAATAAAATAAAATAATAATAAAAATAATAATATTAATGAAAAAATAATTAAAAAATATTTTTTACACATGTCAGTAATAAGTAAATGTTAAAAAAATCATATTTTCTAGTCATTTTTTTACATATTTTTTTTGTTTAAATGAAATTCCCAAATCTTCTACCTCATTTTTGATTTGTCTGTCTTAAATAGTTGATTTTATTTATTTATATCTTTTGAAAAACATAAAATATGGAATAAATTTGCTTTTTCTCATAAAGAAACATGCAAATTCCTTACAAAATCCCCTAACAATTCTTAAAGGGCACACCAGTTCACCTGTCTGCTCTCATCTGTCTCCTTCAGCCCACGCTCAATCCTCACCACCTCCAAAAACAACTCAAATCAATCCTGCCCTCTTCAGCATCTCCCGGTCAGTCGTACCCAAACGTCTCTGCCCTGCGCCCCATTCATTCCTCCAGTGTGTGCTGAGTGCAGACACTGACCTGCCCTTCTGGCACACCGAGCACAGCCAGCCTTTGTCCCTCTTGCTGAAGGTGCAGCAGCTCTTGCACACGTTGTACCGGCAGTCCAGGCACCGGCGCTTGGGGTTGAGCAGGAAGGTGAAGGGCGCGCAGCAGCGGATGCAGCAGTGCTCGTTGAAACGATGCTGCTTGGAAAGGATGGAGCATCTGCTGCCTTCCTCCACAAGCTCCTGCTTCATCTCACTGAGAGAGAGGGAGAGAGAGAGGATGGGAGGAGGTGAGATAGCAAGAGGGTGGTGAGCGTCTGGTCGAGAGGCAGGGGAGGGGAGAACCGACACAGCAGGCGATACAGAATAATTAGAGAAGCTGCAGTAAATGAAAAATTCAAAAGGGATGCAGGGCGTTAAAACAACACAGAGGAGAGCAGACGGGTCAAGATGTCTGTCTAAATTAAAGAAACTTATTGAAACTATGAAATCAAACACAAAAAGATGGTCTTGAACTACATAAAACAGGTCAGTTTGAACATTAATACAGGTAGTCCTCAACTTACGACGGTCTCGAATTACGAGGTTTCGCGGTTACGACACACATCTCCCATAAAAAAATAACAATTTTTTTTTTTTTTAATTTTAAAAATTATTTTGAAAATTTTATTTTACGTTTTAACGTAGTGGCAGACATTACTCTCTAAAAAAGCTAAGGTCCTCTGGACATTCAAAAAACAAAACAAAACTTGTTGGACAGGAAGCAGCTGTGGCAAAGTAGCTGTTTTATGAACAGCGGTTTTACGACGTAAACGCAATAGAGAATACGGAGGAGGGATGGAGGAGGCTTCACCACAGCATCCCAGTAGGTTAACTCTTTTTTCCCTTCATTGTGGCTCCCAAATGTATGTGTTTTTGATAATTATGTAGGGTACTGTGTTAGGATAGGCTAAGTGCTTGGGAATACAGTACTGTATGTATATGGTGCAGTTTGTACGTATGTTTTGACTTATGTCAAAATTCGCTTTACGACGATGCGCAGGAACGGAACTCTGTCGTAAGTCGAGGACTGCCTATATATCAAGGTTCAATAATCCAGGTAAACAATCCAACAAAGTTCAGTCAGGTCCTCTGGACGGTTTTCTAGATTTATTGATATGCAATCCTGAAATACAGGTTCTCAATCAATGTCATCAAACCTCTTGTGGGAATCTTCCGTGTATTCACTTGGTGGAAGTCCGTGCAGGTAAACAAAGATGGCGGACAAGAAAATGAATCTCACGTGGCCTTCTTACATTATCTCGACTCTGCACTACAGGGTTCAGTCTTTCCACTAAGTGATCCAATATGTAAACATTTGATTCAATAACTATTTTAGAGAGCAACAAGAAGTAGCCTGACCAACAGCTCTCCTTGTGTGAATAGAGCACTCTCCGCTTCTCTCAGGCATCCTAGACACCACCAACCCCTATGTTGACACCTACTGGAACTGATGTAGCACTAAGCCTAAGCGTGCAATACAGACACGTTAGCTACGATGCTACAGAGTTAGCACTCCGCTTCTCTCACAGATCCTAACCCCCACCCCGGTCAACAACTGCCAGCATTAATGTGGTGCTAAGCTAGCATGCCAAACAGAGGTGTCTCCCCCTCCTCCCCCTGTGACCGCCCTGCCAAGGCAGATGACCTCGGGGAAACACTGCATGTGGCAAGTTGTTGTGGGTGACCAGGAAATCCCAGAGTGGAATTTTAGTGGTTTGATTATTCTCCTATAACTCAAGTGGAATGGATTCATTCACAGTGAAATAGAAAGAGCAATGGGTGAACCAATATGTTATGGTAAATGTGTGTGTGTGTGTGTGTGTGTGTGT